>JBBPNR010000596.1:0-20533 GCA_038091015.1 Boletus vermiculosoides
GTCAAGAGATTTGGATAGGGTCTGATGAAATGGCAGCCATTTCATCAGACCCTATCCAAATCTCTTGACCCTTGGGCCAATAGAAAGCCAAGAGTATGTACTTTATTTAATATACTTGGAGTTTAGGGTTAGGATATTGTGTTTAGTGAAAAATGACCAAACATGTGGATAGTTTTTTGAGCCACTGTAGCCCACCTCCACAATCAAATCAAGTACATTCTTTTATTTGCATGGTGTGCTCTGAATACCTGGGAAGAGCTAATGTTATGTTGGAATTGGAGTGTGTATCAATGCAGAGAAAACACAAGGACTTGCAATAGTGTGGTAACATGTTCCCTTAGTACTTCAGAGTAAGCATAGTAATATTGTTATACTCATTTTGCAGATTTACAAATAATCAGATAACCAACCACATCATCAGAAGGTGGTGAAAAAGATGAGCCCTCCTTGAATCAGAACACTTTCTTCAAAACCTCACAACCAATTCCAGTCAGTACTCCAACACTTCCTTCAAATCCTAATGACCAATATCACTTGCTATGAGATTGAATAAGTATATGAAAAGCCATGTCACTTAACTACCCACACAAAGAGTGGTGCAGGAGTACATCCATGACAAGCTTTACTCTTTCATCCTGGCTGTTGGTAGCAGAATATTTGACAAAAACCTCATCCAATGTCTTTGATACCTGAGAAGATATCTTAGAAGCTTGATATCTTTTTACTGCCAAGGGAAATGGATCTTTAAATTTGTTTTGACCCAGAGTAAAGGAGTATTGAAGAAGTAGCAAAAGGTCTGTCAAGAAAGGTATATATAAATTATTAGAATCTAAAATTAACTAACTTACCAATGCCATGTTGAAGAATCTGTTTCTTTGTATTGACTGGATTTTTAGTCTGAAATAGAGATGATTGATATGATAAATGAATTCCCAGGAACACACATGCCATGGAGATTGCATTTGCTATTTGAAGAGAGCCCTGGAAGATACAATATTATTTTAGCAAATGCATGATATAATCAGATGGTAAAAGATTTACTGGGTGGAACTGGGGGGTGGTGACAATCTGGGTAATATTAGTTACAATGTATAGACCTTGAGGATAAAAACTGACTTTCTGTTCAAATCATAAATGAGAACATTTAAACTATTATAGAGATATCTTACCTTCTGCATTCCAACATAGCATAAATGTAAATAACATAATAATATTGCATTAAAACTGTAACTTACATCCTATAATAATCCATTCATACCTGAATAATTCTTAAAAGTAGCAAGATTGTACTTACCAGCTACATAATTTAGGAAATAAAGAATGATGCCAGACATGACAATGGAATGATGAGTTTAATGAGTAGAATGCAGATGTTCATCATCAATCAGAAAACTTACATTCTATTTATAGGCATTTGGGATGGCATGTATATTTTAGTAATTTAATTTGTCAATCCACATTGTATTATTACCTCCTGTGAAAATGGAGGTTGACATTAGTTGTTAGATCACATTCTTGCTATCTTCAGAAATTAAATCACTTACTTTCTGTGAATAAAAATATAGTAGAAGAGTGGACATGAATTGATCAGTAACCAATATTTTCTGATGCATATACATAAAAGGACTTACAAACTATTAGGAAAACAGTTATGAAAGCAAAAAGCACACAAAGATATCATCAGCACCTTTCTCATTTAAAATCCAAAGCAGAATACATACTTCCTGTGAATAGGAGACCAAAAGGCATATAGCATTTTCATTTTAAATCCACACCAGAAGACTTACCCACTATCAATGGAAGAGTAGGAAAAGGCATGCTGATCAGCAGGGTTCTAATTTCAAATCCACATCAGACAACTCACTTTCTATCAGTGGAACAGCATAAGGTATGCTGATCAGCAGTATTTTCATTTCAAATCTATATCAGACCACTTACAGCCTATCAATGGGAAAGCAGCAGGAGGTATAGTAATCAGGAACATTCTCTTTTCAAATCCACATTAGGCCACCTACTTCCTGTCAGTGGAAGAGCAGGAGGCATGCTAATCAGCAGGATTCTGATTTCAAATCCACATCAAACCACTTACTCTCTATTAATGGAATAGCAGAAGGCATGCTAATCAGCATCATTTTCACTTCAAATTCACATCAGACAACTTACAGCCTATCAATGAGAGAGCAGCAGGGAGTATGGTGATCAGGAACATTATCTTTTCAAGTCCACATTAGACCACTTACTTCCTATCAATGGAAGAGCAGAAGGAGGTATGTTGATCAGTATCATTGACAATTCAAATCAACATCAAACCACTTGCAGTCTAGCAATGTAATGGCATGCTGGTAAGCAGTATTCCCATGTCACATTCACATCAAACCACTCACTTCCTACCAATGGGAAAACATGAAAAGGGATTGTGATCAGCAGCATTTTTATTTCAAATCCACATCAGACCACTTACATGCTTTCAATGAAAGGGGGATACAGGTCAGTAGCATTCTCATTTCAAATATATATCAGATGACTTACATGCTATCAATGTGAGAGCAAAAGAAGGAGGCATGCTGATCAGCAGCAATCACATTTCAAATTCTCATCATACTACTTACAGGCTATTGAAGAGAGAGCAGGAGAAGAGACATGTTGATCAGCCAGAGTCTCATTCTAAACTCAAATTTGATCACTCACAGCCTATAAACAGGATAGTAGTAGAAGGGATATTGATCAGCAACATTATTATTTCAAATCCACATTAGACCACTTACAAACTATCAATGGAAGAGAAGAAGAAGACTTGTTGATCAGCAGCATTCCCATATTAAATACAAATCAAACTACTTACTCCCTTTCATTGAAAAAGTGGGAGAAGGCATGCTAATTAGCAGCAATGTCAGTTCAAAGCTACTTCAGAGGACTTACAAACTATCAATGGGAGAGCAGGAGAAGGCATGCTAATTAGCAGGAGTCTCATTTCAAATCCACATAAGACCACTTACAGGCTATTAACAGAAGAGCAAAGGCATGCTAATTAGCAGAATTCCCATTTTAAATCCATATCAAACCAATTACATCCTATCAATGGAAGAACAGGTAGTTAGCAGGATTCTGATTTCAAATCCACATAAGGTTACTTACAGGCTATTTATAGAAGTACAGGGAGCATGCTGATTAGCAGCATCCTCATTTCAACTCTATATCAGACCACTCACAAACTATTGGTGGGAGAGTGGGAGAAGGCATTCTAATCAGCAGTATTCCCAATTCAACTCTATATCAGATCACATACATGCTATGAATATAGGAGCAGGAGGCATGCTAATTAGCATTACATCCATTTCAAATCCACATCAGACCACCTACATCCTATTATTGCAAGAGTATGAGGAGGATGCTGATTAGCAGTCATTTTACTTCAAATCTACATTAGACTACTTACTTGCTATGAATAGAAGGACAGGAAGATGCATAATTATTAGCAGCATTTCAGTTTCACACCCATATGGGACCACTTACTGCCTATCAGTGGAAGAGCAGGAGGTGACACAATTATCAGCAGGATTCTCATTTCAAAACCACATCTGACCACTCACAAACTATCATTATAAAAGCAGGAGGAGGCATGTAGGTTAGCAGCATTCTTATTTGAAATCCATATCAAACTGCTTACATCCTGTTAATAAATTGGCAGGAGGAGGTATGCAAATCAGGAATATCTCATTTTAAATTCACATCAAGCCACTTACAAACTATCAATGGAATAGCAGGAGGGAGCATGCTAATCAACAGCATTTCCATGTCAAATTCACATTAAACCACTCACATGCTATCAATGAGACAATAGAAAGAAACAAGCTAATCAGTGGCATCCTCATTTCAAATCCACATCAGATCACTCACAGCCTATTATGGAGGATAAAAAGAAGGCATGCTGATCAGCTGTATTCTCATTTCAAATCCACAACAAACCACATACTTGCTATAAATGGAAGGGTAAGAGAAGACATGTTGATCAGCAACATACTGGTTTCAAATCAACATGAAATCACATACTTGCTATTGATGGAAGGGCACAAGAAGGCATACTGATCAGTAGCATTCTCATTCAAGATCCACATTAGATTACTAACTTTCTATAAAGCCCACAACAGGAGAAGCATGCTGATCAGCAGCAGTCTCTTTTCAAATACACAGATATCACTTACAGGCTGTCAGTGGACAGATAGAAAAGGCATGTTAATTAGTAGCATTCTCATTTTAAATCAATGTCAGATCACTGACTTGCTATCAATGCAAGAAGATGAAACATGCTAAGAAGCAACATTCTGATCAAGATCAGATCACTTACTTGCTGTTGATAGAAGAGCAGTAGGCATGCTAATTAGCAGTATTTCCATCTCAAACACATAAGACCACATACATACTATGAAGGGGCAGGAGAAGGCACGTTAATAAGCAGCATTTTTATTTCCAATTCACATTAGACCACTCACAGGCTATTAGTGAAGGGACAGGAGGTGGCATACTGATTAGGCTACAGTATTTTCATTTTAAATCCATATTAGACCACTGACTTGCTATTAATGGAAGAACAAAAGAAAACATAATGATCAGCACCATTCTCATGTCAAATTCATATTGGATTACTTACAGGCTATCAATGAAAAGGAGGAAGCTAATTAGCAGCAATGTCACTTCAAATTGACATTAGACAACTGACTTCCTATTAATTGGAGAGCAAGAGAAGGTATGTTGATCCACAATATTTTCATATCAGACCACTTACTTGCTATCAGTGAAAGGTAGGAGAGGGCATGCTTATTAATGGCTTTCTTGTTTCAAATCCACATAATACCACTTACTAGCTGTCAATGGAATGGCAGGCTAATTAGTAGTGTGCTTGTCTCAAATCCATGTCAGACTACTAACTTCCTATCAATAGCAGAGCAGGGGAAATACTAATCAGCAGCATTCTGATTTCAAATTCATATCAAAGTATTGACTTCCTATCAATGGAAGAGCAGAAGGCATGCTAATCAGCATTCTTATTTCAAATACACATTAGACTACTTACTTGCTATCAATGGAAAAGGAGAAGACATATTGATTAGCAGGATTCATGTCAAATCCATATTAGACCACTTACAAGCTATTAATGGGAGAGTAGAGTGGTGTATACAGATCAACAACACTCTTATTTCAAGTATACATTAGACCACTTACTTGCTATCAATGGAAAATGAGAAGGCATATTGATTAGCAGGATTCATGTCAAATCCATATTAGACCACTTACTCGCTATAAATGAAGGGACAGGAGAAGACATGTTGATCAACAGCATTCTCATCTCAACACCACATGACCATTTACCAGCTGTCAATGGAAGTATAAAAGGAGCCATGTGAATTAGAATTATTTTTGATTCAAATTCATATTAGATGTTAGACCACTAACTCCCTGTTATTAGCAAAACAGGGGCATGCAAATTAGTAGCATCTCCACTTCAAACCCATAATAATCCACTTGCATTCTATCAATTAAAGAGGAGCATACATGCTTATCAGCAGTATTCTGATTTCAAATTCATATTAGACCACACACCAACTATATAGGGCAAACAGAAGAATACTGATCAACAGCATTCTTATTTCACAGCCACATGAGACTACTTACATGCTATTGAAAAGAGAGCAGAAAGATATGCTGGTCAACAGCATTATTACTTCAAAGCTACATTAGGTCACTTACTTTCTGTCAACAGAATGGCAAGGGGAGGCAAGTTGATCAACAGCATTCTCATTTCAAATGCACATGAGACCACTTACTAGCTATCAATGAATAAGCAGGAAAAAATATGCTAATCAGCACCATTCTTGTTCAAAATGCATATCAGACCACTAACTTCCTATAAATAGAAGAGCAGAAGAGAGGGTACTGATTAGCAACATTCTCATTTCAAATCCACCTCAAACCACCCACTTCCTATTAATGGAAAGAGAAGAAAAAGACATGTTGATCAGCAATATTCTCAGCTCAAATATACATCACACCACTTACTTGCTGTAATGGGAGAGTAGGAGATATGCTGATTAGCAGATTTTTCATTTCAAATCCATATCAGACCACTCACCAACTATGAATGGTAGAAAAGGAGGCCAGCTAGTTAGCAGAATTCTCATTTTAAATCAATCTGAGACTACTAACTTCCTATCAATGGGGCAGCAAAATGAGGTGTGTTGAGCAGCAGAATTTCCATTTCAAATCCATAGCAGACCACTTACTTGCTGTAAATGGAAGGGTAAGAAGTATTCTGGTCAGTAGTATTTGAGTTTGAATATCAGATCAGACCACTGACCAACTATCAATGGAAGAAAGAAGGTATGCTATGTAATTAGCAGCATTCTTATTTCAAATACATATGAGACCACTGACTTTCTATGAATGGGAGAGCAGAAGAATGGGTCCTAATTAGCAGCATCCTTCTTTTAAAGACATATCAGACCAAACTTTCTAGCAATGCAAGAGCAGAAGACATCCTAATCAGTATCATTCTAATATCAAATCCATATCACACCACTTACTTGCTATCAGTAGAAGAGCAGGAGACATGCTGATCAGCAACATTCTTATGTCAAATGCACATTAGATCATTTACTTGCTGTCAATTGAAAGCAAGAGATGTGCTAATCAGCAGCAACCTCATTTTGAAATCTACATGAGACTACTTACTTGCTATCAATGGAAGATTAGGAGAAGACATGCTGATCAGCAGTACTCTCATTTAAAATTCACATCAGATCACTTACTTCCTATAAATGGACAATCCAGAAAAGGCATGCTGATCAAACAGCATTCTCATGTCAAATTTCTTTTAGACCACTTACTTGCTAATCAATGGAATGGGAGAAGGATATGTTAACCAACAGCATCCTCATTTCATATCCAAATTGGACAACTTACTTTCTGTTAATGGAATGGCAGGAGAAAGCATGTAAATTAGCAACACTCTCATTTTATATCTATATTAGATCACTAACTGTCTATCAATAAATGAGTAGAAGGCCTGGTGGTTAGCTGCATTCTCCATTCAAATCCATATCAGACCACTAACATCCTGTCAATTTAAGAGCATGAGGTGGCATGCTGATCAGCAGCATTCTTATTTTATATCCACATTACACCAACTTACTTGCTATTAACAGAAGGGCATGAGACATGCTGACTAGCAGCATTCTTATTTCAAAACTGCATCACATCACTTACAGCCTATCAATTAAAAGGCAGAGGCAGGCCAGCAGATCAGCAATATTCTTATGTAAATCCATATCAGACCACTCACTTTCTATCAATGTAAAAGCAGAATGAAGCACATTAACCAATAGCATTCTCATTTCAAATTCACTGATAGTACCACTTACTAGCTGTTATTAGAAGAGTAGGGGGCATGCTGATGAGGAGCTTTATTGTTTCAAATTCACATTGAACAACTGACTTTCTATTAGTTGAAAGCAGCAAAAAGCATGCCAGTCAACAATGTTCCCATTGAAAATCCACATCAGACCACTTACTTGCTATGGATAAAATGGCAGAAGGAGGCATGTTGATGAATGCTTTTTTTATATCAAATCAATATGAGACCACTTACCAGCTGTCATTGGAAGAGCAGAAGAAGGCATGCTAATTAGCAGCATTGTTATTTATATCAAATCACTAACTTCCTATCAATTGGAGGGGAGCAGGCATATTAATCAGCAGCATTCTTTCATATCAAATGCATATCAGGCCACTTACTTCCTGTCAATGAAAGGATAGGAGGAGATATATATACTCATCAGTAGTATTCTCATTTCAAATCTACATCTGATCACTTACTGACTATTAATGGAAGAGTAGAAAGGCATGCTCATTAGCAGCATTCTCATTTCCAATCCACATCAGACCACTCACCAGCTAACAACAGAATAACATTCTTATCTCAATGCCACATGAGACCACTCACTTGCTATCAATGGAATGGCAGATAGAGAAATGGTGATTAGCAGAATTCTGACTTCAAACAATATTAGAACACTAACTTCCTATCAATTGAGGACAGGAGGAAGCATGTTGATCAACAGCATTCTCACTTCAAAACCATATGAAATTACTTACTCGCTATTGATAAAAGGGCAGCAGCAGCCATACTAATCAACAATATTTTTATTTCAAATCTATGTCAGACCACTCACTCTCTATTAATGGCAGAGCAGGAGGCATGGTGGTAATCAGCATTCTCATTTAAAATCCACATCAAACTACTCACTTGCTATTAATGGAGGGGCAGTAGCAGGCATGCTGATCAGAAGCATTCTTATCATAAATTCAGATCAGATCACTAACATCCTATAAATTGGAGAGTAGGATATTGGATGCTAATCAGCAGCATTCTTCTTTCAAGTGCATATCAGAAGACTGACTTCCTATCAATATGTAAGGAGAAGGCATGCTAATCAGTAGCATTTTCATTTCAAATCCACATTACATCACTTACTCGCTATCAACAGGAGGGCAGGAGGCATGATGATCAGTAACATTCTCATTTCAAATCCATATCAGAATACTGACTTTCTATCAATGGAAGAGTAGAAGAATACATCCTGATCAGTAACATTCTCATTTCAGATCCACATCAAACAACTTACTCTCTATTAATGGCAGGGCAGAAAGAGACATGCTGATCAGTAGTATTTTCATTTTGAACTTATATCAAACCACTAACTTTCTATCAATGGGAGAGCAGAAGGTATGTTGATCAACAGTATTTCTCATATCAAATCTCTTTTAGACCACTTACTCGCTATCAATGGAATGATAGAAGACAATCAATAGGGTCCTTATTTCAAATCCACATGATACCACTTACTAGCTATTATTAAAAGGGCAGAAGGAGGCATACTAATCAATAGCATTCTGTTTCAAATGCATATAAAAACCACTGACTTCCTATTATAGAGAAGCAGGAAAAGGCATCTTGATTAGCAATATTTTTATTTCAAATCCATATCAATTCACTTACTGCCTGCGGTAGTGAGAGGCTCATAATCAGGAGCACTCTCTTTTCAAATCTTCAGACTACTTACTTGCTATTAGTGGAAGAACAGTAGTCATGCTGATCAGCAACATTCTCATTAGTGTCATATCAAACTGCTCACAAACTACCAATGAGGGAGCAGAAGGAAGCATGCTGATCAGCAGCATTCTCATTTCAAATACACATTAAACCACTTACTTGCTGTTGATGGGAGAACAGGAAATGTGCTGATCAGCAGCAATCTTATTTCAAATCAATATCAGATTACTGACATACTATGAATTAGAGAGAAGAGAAGGAATGCCTCTTAGTAGCATTCTTATTTAAAAACCACATTAAACCACTTACTTGCTGTCAATGGAAGTGAAAGAGAAGGCATGCTGATCAGTAGCATTGTCATTTCAAATCTATGCTGCACCACTAACTTCCTATCAATGAGAGAGCAGGAGACATATGTATGCTGATCAACATTCTTGTTTCAAATCCACATTAGACTACTCACTCTCTATAAATGGATGAACAAAAAAGGATATGTTATTCAACAGCATTTCCATTTTAAATACACATCAGCCACTTACTTGCTATTCATAGAAAAGCAATGGAACACATGCTGATCAGCAGTATTCTTATTTGAAATGTACATCAGACCACTCACAAACTATCAATGGTATGCTAATCAACAGCATATTCATTTGAAATCCACATTGGACCACTTACTCGCTATGAATGGAAATACAGGAAAAGAAAGGCTGATTACCAGTATTCTTATTCCAAATTCACACTGGATTACTTACTGCCTATCAATAAAAGAGAGCAGCATGAGGCATGATGATTAGCACCATTCTTATTTCCAATCCATATCAGATCACTTACTTGCTATCAGTGGAAGAGCAAAAGAAGGCATGCTAGTCAACAGCATTTTCACTTTGAACCTGTATTAGATTACTGACTTCCTATCAATGGACAAGCAGGAGAACCCATGCTATCAGCAGCATTCTCATCTCAAATCTATATTGAAGACTGACTGTCTATCAATATGTGAGAAGGAGAAGGCATGCTAATTAGTGGTATTCTCATTTCAAATCCACATTACACCACTTACTTGCTATCAACAGGAGGGCAGGAGGCATGATGATCAGTAACATTCTCATTTCAAATCCATATTTGAATACTAACTTCCTATCAATAGAAGAGCAGGAGAATACATATGTATACTCTAATCAGCAACATTCTTATTTTAAGTCTATATTAGACCACTTACTCTCTACCATTAGAAGAACCAGGGAGGCATGCTGATAAGCAGCATTATATTTCAAATCTCTATCAGACCACTCACTTTCTATCAATGAAAGAGCAGGATGAGGCATGCTGATGGTCAATATTCTTATTTCAAATCCACATCAGACCACTTACTTGCTATCAATAGCATGGCAGGAGAAGGAATGCTGATCAGCATTCTCATTTCAAATCCACTTGAAATCACTTACTAGCTGTCATTGGAAGGGCAGAAGGAGGCATGCTAATTAGCAGCATTCTTACTTCAAATCCATATAAGACCACTGACTTCCTATTAATTATAGGGCAGGAAAAGGCATGCTAATCAGCTGCATTCACATTTCAAATCCATATCAGACCACTGACATCCTATCAATGGCCAAGCAGGAGGAGAGACAAGCTGATCAGCATCATTTCTCATTGCAAGTCTATATCAGACCACTGACCTCCTATCAATGAAAGGGCAGGAGGCATAGTGATCAGCAGCATTCCCATTTCAACTTCAGATCAGACTACTTACAGACTATCAATGGCAAGGTAGGAAAAAGCATGTTAATCAGCAGCATTTTCATTTAAAATCAATATCAGACCACTGACTTCCTATCAATGGGGAAGTAGGAGGAGCAATACCAATCAGCAGTCTTCTCACTTCAAATTTACATCAGACCACTTACTTTCTGTTAATGGGAGAGTAGGAGATATACTATCAGCAACATTCTCATTTCAAATTCACCCCAGACTACCTACAATCTATCAATGGAAAAGCAGGTGTCAGCTTCATTAAGAGTTTTTTGATTTAATATTGACAAGAAAAGCTCACCAACTATGAATGAAAGATGCAGCACCCAGGCCTATGATCAACATGCAGCCTTGAAATGCACAAATGATCACCTACAAACTATTGTTGAAATAGCAGTTGTGAACATGAATACAATATTGTCAATAGCTTTTTTTCATTCCCATACAACTTACCTTCTATATACCCAAAGCCCAATGCAGGAATGCATACAAAACCCTTAGTTCTATATCTTTCAAATGTAATTCAACTGCTTACTCCCTACAATTGTACATGATTCAGATATCAAAACATTAGCCACACTTCCTTGTACATTTCAGATCACTTACTGCCTGATAGTAATAAAATCGCGGTGGTGATATGAAATATATCCATTAATAAAATGCTGCCTCACACATATTCCTGTATTACTTACTCCCTTTGAATTCAAAACAATAATACACATAAATTCATTAGTAACACTCCCTTTCAAGTCTCCATCAATTTGCTTACCTGCTATTAATGGACAAGCAGTTGAATTCATAATAATCAATGTTTTTTGTTTGATACACCACTTACATGCTATCAATATGATGACATGTGTGAGTTTATCATGACTTCAATGCATAATATATCACATACTCTCTTCATGGACAGAATGTAATGATTGATCAGTTAACTTACTTCTGATTTCAACTTCATGTAATGATAATTACCTATCCATCCATTGATATCATTCAAGCATTTAATCAATCTTTATTTCAGTATTTCCCAGACTCAAAATCATACCTGTGTGTGTGGAAACCAACTTGCCAATGCCCCACCCAAATCAAGATCTATCTCCATAGTGGTCTTGAACTCAGCATAAGGCACCAAGGCACTTTATGGAATCAATATATAAACCTTTTACATTGAAAATTTTTACTTACTGTCTCACTGCATACTCAATGCATAGTAGAATATTCTTTTCTTGTGCTGTAATCAACAGCATCTGCAATGATGCATCATTTAATGCAGCTGCAGTCTGTTCCAGCAATATGTTACATCCTGCATCAGATGTATCCATGTCTAGTAATATAATCAATAGAATGAAACACAGATGAGAGCATATATGTACAAACCTTCTAGTTTTACAGAGGCCTGTGGGGGAAATTTCATCTTACACAGATCCCCCCATACATTTCTCTTGGCAAAAATCTCTTCAGCACACTTCTTCTGCCTCACAAGTTGATCTTCTACAGGCAGTAGTAGGTCTCCAGGCTGGAATGCCTGTGCTATGAGAGCATCACATTTGGTGAATAGCACCACAACTGGCACTAGCACCCAAACCAAACCAGTCAGCTCAGAACACATCATCAACAGAATTCATCACCATTCCTAGTGTCACATTCACCAAAAAACCTTTCCTCTGCAACAGTGACAGCGCGATGAAATTGATCCATCGGGATGCAGTACCTGCTCACACTATAGTAGTAGTCAGAACCCAACACAATATACCCACTCACCATATGGCATGGATCTGCTTCTTGAGCAATGTTGTATTTGCACGCTCAGTGATGAAGTTTTTCATCTTTTCGAACTCATCCTCACGGCCAGCCTCAAATCCGGCAGAGTCATGGAAAGCGAATCTCCTGTTGCTTTTGAAAACCATCTGAGAATTGATGTCATGGAGTCCACGCTGTGCAAGACGTGATGGCTTGAAAGGGCACTTCAACGACATTCACGCTAGCCATGACACTCACCTCCCTGGACCCCTCGATCACAAAATCGACCTGATCACACGCCGAGCGCATTAGCACCCAGTATATCTCAGGTCATTCAACCCACCCTTTTCCCTTGATTGTTGTAAATCTCCGGATCTTCTGTTGAATTGCAGATTTTCTGAAGGATGGTTGTCTTGCCGGCATTCGCCCTACCGATGACGAGAATTCTGAATCGTCCGAATTTTCCCATAAGGTCCGGGTCAACATGTTGCATGAAGTGGGCAACATCCGAAGCTTCCGTCTGCGTGTTGGGTATGTCTGCCGGGGACGAGTCTCCGCTGACTATGCGGGATCGGAGGCGTCCGATTTGTTTCCTAAAGGCGGTCTTCATTGCGGGAGTGTTTAAGATGGCTGAAAGACGAGTGAAGCACGACTGGTCGTTTTGGACGTGGTGGATCCGAGCAACGTTAGACACTGTGGGATTACCTGTGGACGGGAAAAGCTACGCCACTCGGCATTACGTAAGTGGGTAAAGATGGTCCCTTTTCCTTCGAAGGACTCAAAGTGAGACACAGGGCTCATCATTCGCTTCGACGTGGTGCGGATAGACTACTCCTTCTTTGCGGACGTTAATTATGTGCTACCTACGTGTGACAAGTGAGTGTCGGTCATCACACTAGAATGAGCATTCTCCTTATCCCCCCCCCCTGACACGTGACCTAGCTCAGCATGTCCTTGTCCTTGTATCCTCGCGAAAGCACTTCGTGACCGCCTTTCCAGTCATACATTCCTCTCTGCGGTACCCGTTGACAGAAAAGATCGAATGCGTATCGGCTGCTTACCGACATTCAACTGACATACTGACCCCGACAGACCACTCGATCTCGCCAAAGTCGCCGAACTCAAGTGCGTGATGCCAATTTTCATGTCCATGTCCACTGACTTGCACCCAGAGCGCTCGATCTCATCGAATTCGCGTACATACCACCACACATACATACCGAAACATTCAACAGCAACCCGGCGGACGGCGGGGCCCCGACTTTTTTTCCACACCTTCGTCCCGGCTCCCTGGCGCGGAAGAAGAAGAGCATGTTCTGATTCTTGAGTCCGCGGAGAATTCGAAGGGGAAGAAGGAGCAATCTAGGTGAGATTGACATTAGTCCTCGCGGGTGTGTGTATGATGCCATTCTTCAGTACTTAGTACTGGGTTTTAACTTTTTGCTTCCGCCTGCGATGACACCTGCTCGGGCGAAGAAATTGATCGAACACCGCGATGAGCGGTTCACGCGTGCTGTCGACGGGTAGGTTAACTATCCGACATACCTGCACTTTTTTCAGAATGTTTCAACAGGCTTCTTGCTGCGACCCCTGTAGGTGAGGATCCGGGTGCCCTTCTCCAAGCTGCTGCCAGGGACCACATCCCAGTCAGTCCAAAGTCCAAAGGCTGCACAAAAGCTACATTGCCCGATGACAAGCTGATTACTCCAGGTCCAGAGAAACGACCTTCCATCGCCGAGCTTATCCAAGAAATCCGAGATCAGGAATGGTATAGGGACTAAATCGTCGACCGCCGTACTTTCGACATGAGAGCAGCGAGACAAGGTAGGTCACACATTGCTTTACGGGCTTTAGAGTTCCTAAACAGAGACTTTTCGCAGGGAACCTTGATAGCCACTTTCCGAGACGATCCAAGACGCGCTGCGTGATACGAGGAAGATCAATCTATTATATTTGCGTCAGGCAGCTGCTATCGATGCAATCTCGAAAACCATGTTGTCGTTAAAGCTCAGCACGGCCTGTAGGGATGTTACATGTGTCATTCGCTGAAGGTGTTTAGGGAGGCCTATTGACAACACGGCTTCTGCAATGTGGACGCGAGACGAACGTGGCATAGCAGGGCGATGATCTCGGACCTCGCATATTTTGGATGCAAATGTATGAGAACGACGTCGCATGTTCAATATCGAGTTTACTTCCAGGTGTAGACGTGATCACGTTGTGTATGGTAAGTCAATTGGCACCGTAGACACATCCCAGGCTCAACTACGATCCATTGTGAGCTGCCCTACACACGTACAACATCCACTGATATCGATGCAGGAACAAGTGCGTCTTGGACGTCGCCGACGTTGACACGCCTCCTTCGGAACGCCAGGGCACCGGATTCTGACTCAACGTCCCAGACGAGGTAAGGTGGGATGGAGCGCGTGGTGTTGATCTCGCTGAGCAACTCGATATAGACTTGTATGTCATGACGTTCGGTTTAATGAGACGAGTAATCAATAGGAAACGGAAGCACCGTTACGGTAACTAGAATGAGATCGAAATGGAACAACAAGAACGGAAACGGAGGCAGAAGCCTGACGGGGAGACGGCGCGACCTCGTGAGATAACTTCGGATCCTACGTCGGCAAAGAACTATTGGGGCGGGCTACAGGGACCAGTAAGCAGCCTTGTTTCCACGCCTGTCGTTGACGCATGCTTGAGGCGTCTAATCAATGGCTCGATCCCAATCTCCGCGTCCGAGCCCTTTTCATTGAGAACATTATGTTGAACGTGCAACAGATGGTGGGTGCAAAATGCGTTGCCTACGACGAATGTCTATTATCTCGTCATGACACCCAGGTATAACGTCGAGCCCTTCTTCTTTGCCTCCTCCGCAAACTAGATTCCATCACGATATCAAGAGGACCCACAGGACGGGGAAGATCGTGGGTGATCTGCCTGACGTCATATCTATCCAGCTCACACTATCTAGACATCGTCGCTCTCCCGTTTATATGTACAGTCAACAATGAGCGGGAGAGGACCAGTCCCACACCATCAAATGAGACACAGTACCCACCAGAAAAGGGGTCAGAAATAGAACCAGTGCCCATCACAGGTATCTGTCGTATTTCGATCTCAAGCTGATAACGACTGAGTTGGGTTAGATATGAAGCAGACCATTAACACACAGGCCTCTCTCGTTCTCTCTGGTATGCATAAGAGTCGCAGTGTATTCCACATGCGTGGATTGACGATTGTCCAGATGAGAAATCTTGCTACAAGATTTACTCGCCATACATATGGTCCGCAGTACGACAGACGACGTGATCATATCATATCACCATCACTCAGAACTTCGGAAGACGACAGCTAAACGCCTCCGATCTCTTGTACAAAGAACTGGAGATAGTGTATATTGGTCGAAGCTCTACGGCAGATCAAGGGATCCAACATTTGTATTTCCTACCATCCTTTGGTACTCCCTGTATGCGCGGGACGAGGCGCTCGAGGCGCTTTACGCACACCTGAGCGAGCAGCTTGTAAGCCGATATTTCCTCGACATTTGTATGTGCTCAAGTGATTCTTGCAGGAAGCTACCGACGCCACGACACATTTTGCACACGCGAGAGTTGCACAAGTTGCAAGCTCATTTGTTGTACTATCAACAACTTCTCCGTGACTTTCGTAAATCGGCCGAATTCATGCGAGACACCCCCAACCCGGCCATGGACAAAGATCCTGGCCGAGATGATTCCATGAAACTATTGAAGCGGTAATCAGATAACTTGCTGTCCGAGATCAAGCGATTGGAGAAACAGAGGCAGACACAGTCTGATCGGTTAAAAATTGTGATAGATCTTGTTTGTCTCTCGTAATACTCTATGGCCGTGGGCTTTCCTGATGCTAACGTGACCAGTCCTTCTCGACCGTCAACACCGAAGACTGCAGAAACTTGCAGAATTTGATGGAGGCGACCCCGCGGGACTCTGGCGCCACGAAACAAGTGAGCATGAACGGTTGATGATCTGTTGCTTTGTGATGCTTACTGGTGATGACCAGATTTCGTACCTGACGATGATATTCCTGCCCGCAACCTACCTTTTTGTGAGTTGGTCCGTGTCATCAGTCTCCATCCAAGACTTATTGCGACGTCGATAGAGCATATTCAGAATGAACGTCGCAGAGATCAATCCTGGGACCCTCGAGACGTTCGTCACGTATGTCGAGAGTACCGTTATCCTGACGGTGATCACTGCATGGGTCGTGATTGCACTCCAAAATCACAGTTCCTTCCATCTTGGCGAACATCATGTCATGAGACGTATCTTACGGATACGCTGCGATGGAAAGGATGATAGCAGCAGCTCGTTGACCTGGGTTTATACCATGGGGTGATATATGTTCTGGTTCTGGATTATACATGCGGATGGCACGTTACTATTTACATGAACATGGGATTGTTGGAGTACATATAAGCTACCTTCTTTACCGGGTGTTGTGCGTTTGGTGCGCTGGTTCTGTTTATGTCGCAGGCGTAGCATGTGAGACCTGTGGCGAGAGATGAGTTGGGAGATTGTGGTATCTATGTTGGGTTTGTGGTTGCTGCGTTGTGTTATGCCGCATGCAGTGTTGAGGGGTTGGAGAGGTAGTGGGATTCGGATCATGAGCGACGGGAGGGGTGAAGAGACGTGCTGGTTCAATCCAGTCTGATTCTAGGCTTTCTAGCTCGTGTACACCAACCTATATGATCACGCCCGTAATGAAACTCAATTATTGGACACTCATTCACACAGAGTCGAATTTAGTCTACTAGCGGTCCTACTGCACTCAGAAAAGCAAACGCTTTCTCACGATAGTCTACCCCACATTACATAAGTAACGACTGAAAGCGCAACGATCATTTCTGCACAGATATTCGATGGCTCTCTCGTTGCCATGACCATCATGGAATGAACCGGTGACCCCTCCAAGATACCCTGTGTAGAGTCCCTTCCGAGATATTTACCATTTGGTGCCCTCTTTTCGAGGTCCTTGCCCGCCTACAGCAGACGCTATCCCGTAGGCGTTCAGGATGTCGAACTGCCTGTTCCACCACAGACATTTTGCACTTTCAAGCATAGATCCATGCCAGACGGTAAAGTAGGCATCACCCTCGACACCATCATGTTCACACTCTTTTATCCGACCGAGCTGACGACCGCGCACAACGCACGGGCCCTTTGGTTTCCGAGGTAAACATGCTCACCGCCGCAACTTTGGCGACATCGTTTTTTCTACAAGAGAGGATTCGGGACAGGTTGGCTCGGACGGTGAACGGCTTTTTTGGAGATAGCGAATTGGTCGTCGAACCGATTTTACAAGATCATCATATGTACGTTGTCATCAGAATTCGGCGGGGTTTGTCTCGTACTCATCGCACGCGGGGCGCCCATACAGATGCCATCATGGTTGTCACCACCTGGGGAACGACGTTTCCCAGCCTCAAGAACGCACCTTGAAAGTGCCGCCCCAGTGGATGAAATGGCGGGTCGTCTCCTAGATGTCAAGACGGCTGAATCAACGCTACTTTGGTTCGTTAGAGACTCTGACAGCAGTCGTTCTTGCTGTTTGCAGCCCGAAACGTCGACTTGGCAGAGGGGACGGTAGCAACAATGCCCTTCTCAATGACGCACTGGACACGGTCAATCATCCAGCCCGCTCACACGTTCACTAGGAACGTTCGTTGATTTGACAGCATGTTCACTTGATAAGTATTACGCTCCCAGCAACTCTGGTCGGTGATTAGTCCAGGCTGGCTCCAGCGCCAATACTATTATTAGGCGACATCATCCCACCACACGACTCTTCCTCCTTCCTTCTTTCCGACGATGACCACAGCAACCGCCATTCAAGTGACTCTCCCTCGTGAGGCTCAGTGGGATGTGTCGAACATGGACCAAAGGGTGCCACTGCCCAGGTGAACTTATATTTTTTGTGCCATCTGTGGTGGATGTTGATTGTCTGGCAGGTACCGTCATGCGGCACCATCAGCACCATGGCCATGGATGGATTTCGATAAAGACGATGTCGCCGTCGCACCACTTTCGCCTAGCCCACACGAACCGTGGGGCAGATACCCTCAGAGCAGCTTCCAAAATTGGATCGATGACCAGGTAAAGAGATGCCGCATGCTGGGTATTTGTCAAGACCGATATGCGTGTCAAATACACACAGTGGACGTATTGAAGAACGGAAAATTTGCCATGCCTGAGGATGAGAGAGCGCGACCTCGTGAGGTAACCTCGGATCCTACGTCAGCACAGAATTTTTGGGACGAGCTGCAAGGACCAGTAAGCGGCCTTGTTTCCACGCCATGTCGCTGATGCGAGCCTGAGGCGTCTAATCAATAGCTCGATCCCAATCTCCGCGTCCGGGCCCTTTTCATCGAGAACATTACGTTGAATGTGCTACAGATGTTGGGCGAAAAGTGAGTTGCCTACGACGAGCGTCTATTGTATCCTCATGGCACCCAGGTATACCATCGAGCCATTCTTCTTTGCCTCCTCCGCGAACTGGATTCCATCTCGATATCAAGAAGACCCACAGGATGGGGGAGATCGTGCGTGATCTACCTGACGTTATGTCTCTGTTCGGCTCACACTTTCTAGACATTACCGTCGTCCTCCCGTTTATACGTACAGTCAACAATCAGCGGGAGAGGATCAGTCCCACACCATCAAATGAGACACAGTACCCACCGGAAAAATGGTCAGAAAAAGATCCAGCACCCATCACAGGTATCTGTCCCATTTTCGATTTCAAGCCGATAGTGACTAACTTGGGTTAGACAAGAACCACATCATCGACACACAGGCCCCTCTCGTTCTCTCCGGTATGTATAAGAGTCGCAATGTATTTCACATGCGCGGACTGACGATTGTCCAGAGAAAATCTTGCTACAAGATTTACTCGCCATACACATGGTCCGCAGTACGAAAGATAACGTTATCATATCATACCACCACAACTCAGAACTTCAGAAGACGACAGCTAAACGCCTCCGATCTCTTGTGCAAAGAACTGGAGATAGTGTATATTGGTCGAAAATCTACGGCAGATCAAAGGATCCGACATTTGTATTTCTTGCTATCCTCTGGTACGCCCTATATGCGTGGGACGAGTCGCTCGAGGTGCTCTACGCATATCTGAGCGAGCGGCTCGTAAGACGATAGTTCCTCGACATTTACTTGTGCTCAAATGGTTCTTGCAGGAAACTACCGACATCACGACACACATTTCGCACACGCGAGAGTTGCACAAGTTGCAAGCTCATTTACTGTACTATCAACAACTTCTCCGCGACTTTCGTAAATCGGTCGAATTCGTGCGAGACACCCCCAACCCGGCCATGGATGAAGACCCTGACCGAGATGATTCCATGAAATTATTGAAGCGGGAATCAGATAACTTGGTGTCCGAGATCGATCGATTGGAGAAACAGAGGCAGACACAATCTGATCGGTTAAAAAACGCGATAGATCTGGTTTGTCTCTCATGATATCCTCCGGCTGTGGGCTTTCCTAATGGAGTGTGACTAGTCCTTCTCGACCGTCAGCATCGAAGACAGCATAAACATGCAGGATTTGACCAAGGCGACCCTGCGTGACTCTGCTGCCATGAAACAAGTGAGCATGAACGGTTGATGATCTGTTGCTTTGTGATGCTTACTGGTGATGACCAGATTTCGTACCTGACGATGATATTCTTGCCTGCAACCTACCTTTCTGTGAGTTGGCCCGTGTCATCAGTCACCACCCAGGACTTATGGTGACGTCGATAGAGCGTGTTCGGAATGAACGTTGTTGAGATCAACCCTGGGACCCTCGAGACATTGGCCACGTATGTTGAGAGCACCGTTATCCTGACGGTGATCACTGCATGGGTCGTGATCGCACTCCAAAC
>JBBPNR010000597.1:0-20530 GCA_038091015.1 Boletus vermiculosoides
TACTTGATTATAACCATTGGAGACGTTAGCATCGGATAAGAATACCCACCCGTTCCAAAAGCGATTCATCTGATGATATTCTTGCTGGAAGCTGTTCTGAATGGTAAGAGAGTATTCGTACTTGAGCTGAGCCACTCGGAGTTGTGACATCAAGCGACTGTACATTTCGTCACGTGCAGTGGTCGCTTCACGAAGCTATTCCGCTTGCACGGCCTGCTCTCTCTGCGCCTCCAACAGGTTATGTAGCAAGAGGCAACTGACCCTGATGATACGCGCGATATCGTCGAGAAAACGTTGAGATTCGTTGTCAATCTGTGGTGATCTTACCATATGTTCCAAGGGCAACTAGACGGTTCTTGCGGTGGGACCATGGTCCACATGGAGCCTCGATCATCACAGCGTGAGAACCGCTTGAAACAGAGGGGTCACTTGTGCTTCATGAGGCGGTCGAGCCATCTAGTATGTGTGTTCAGTTGATCGTCACTCGAGATGACGGAATGAACTCACTGTTTACAGAAGACATGTCCGCACGTAGCACTCGAAACAGATGTCGCATATTGGGTTTGGACCGACCACCAGCATGATCGAGAGTCAAAAGAACTGGTCTAAGGATCCTCGCAGGAGTTGGCAAAGTAAGGAGAAAAGCAATGGACCTAAGAACGAGCGGCTCGACAACCTGGCCAAGTGGGTGTGTTGGCCTTGTCGGGATATCCAACTCATAGAAATACCGTCGAACTCTCGTGCCGCTGTCATTATAATGATCATCCGATGGACCTGCACAAAGTTGAATTTGGAGTTTTGACCGAAGTTCACTAGGGGCACATCAACAATGTGTTTGTGATTGTTTGGCATCGGTTTCGTGCTGTCGAGAGTTTGAGTTTCCAACTACAACTCAGTGCCATTCAACGTTTGTATCCCTCAAGTCTCGTCAAATGGTGCGTGTTCAACACCATAGATTGCAGGATACGTCGAAACATGCGGCTGTCTGGGTGTCTCGTCGATCCGGTAGAGATTTCATGATGGATGACGATGCTGACGGGTGGATGTCTACAGCCTCCCAAGAAGAAGGTCGCCAAGGAAGAAACCACCGTCTCGCTCGGTCCTCAGGTTGCTGAGGGAGAGCTCGTTTTTGGCGTTGCCCACATCTATGCTTCGTTCAACGACACCTTCGTCCATGTCACTGATCTGTCGGGTAGGGAAACCATCTCCCGTGTTACTGGTATGTGGTGTTGCCATCCCCTTTAAATTATCCATCATCTAAACGGTTTCAAAAGGTGGAATGAAAGTCAAAGCCGATCGTGACGAGTCTTCGCCGTATGCCGCCATGTTGGCTGCTCAGGATGTTGCAGCACGCTGCCGTGAAGTTGGTATCACTGCACTTCACGTCAAACTCCGAGCCACTGGTGGTACCGGCACAAAAACGCCCGGCCCAGGTGCACAGAGCGCTCTCCGTGCGCTTGCCCGTTCGGGTATGCGTATTGGCAGAATCGAGGACGTGACGCCGATCCCCACTGACTGCACGAGGAGAAAGGTAATGTTACATGCGAATATTGTCCTCGTTGCTAGGTCCGCTGATTCCGATTCAACAGGGTGGTCGCCGTGGTCGTCGTCTGTGATGTCGTGTGGCCATGTTTCTATCCGCATGTGAATGCCATGATAAAAAGTGTTTTCTCGCATGTCGTTGCATGTACTCTGGTTGTAATCAATGTCGCTGATCGACGCGCATCAGGTGTTGTTTGAAACACCTGCCCCGCGGTCGTCTATCTTTTCTGTGGTTAAACAAGAATGAGGGCGAGACGCACGTAAAGCTGCAACCTTTGCGATTCTTGCAGGCAGGGGATATTGATCACGTGTTGGCCCCCCAGTTGATGACCCGCTACTGCACTCTTTCCCTTGATCCTACTTGCAAAGAAATAACCATGCAGCTCATGTTGGTATATCGATTCCTGCGTAAGATATCTGACTGGACAATGGGGGGTTTCTACTCCGAGGTGTTTGTCACGGGGCAAGAAAATGTACCCCAACGTGGACCAATCATCTTGTAAGGACTTTACCCCTGTCAGGCACGGTTCCCTGTTCGACGCGTTTATTACCCAGAGCTGCAACATATCACAACGAAATAATAGATATTGCGGCTCTTTGTGAGTGTCTTCCTCTTTTCAAGTCGTACATGCACTACACGATCACTTCCCTTTGCTGAAGCGGTGACTATTCCATACCGACGACGAATATGTTACTGGGCAAAGTCCACGCTATTCAAGCACCTTTTTGTCGGAGCTCTGTTGAGGTCGTCTGGGAGCATCCCCGTGCATCGCAATCCCAACACTATCGGGAGCCACAGTGGATCTTTGGGCTCGGGATCTTCGACGACATCTCAAGCAGGGTTGTTCAAACACACCTCTGCGGCATTGGCGAGGGGTGAAGTGGTCGGAATGTTCCCGGGGGGGACGAGTTATACAGAACATGCCATCGCTCAGGTGAAGGAAGGGGCTGCGTGAGCTGCCATCGAATATGAAGGCTGTCGCAGCTCACTCGACGGGAGACCCAGGGAATGATTTGATTATCATTCCAGCTGCGATCGTCTACACCGATAAATCCCGGTACCAGAATCGGGTATGTCTTTTGCGGCCCTCGCGTCGAGGTTGGGCATAGCTCGAGTTCGTGCTTTTCCAGATCCTCGTACGGTGAGCTGCCTCCTGTGTCGCTGGCATTGACACCAATGCAGTGGATTCCCGGAAAGATATGGAAAACTGATACGCGTTAATGATTTTCTCACCGAGCTCGACTTGGAAAATGACGACAGCGTACGTGGAGCTGTAAAGGGAATCACTGGAGAAATATACCAGCGGCTTAGGGAAATGACAATCAACGCCTCGGATTGGTATGGTCTTTCACAGAATCAACAAACGCAGGTTGATCCATCGCTTCCATAGGGATACTTACAATAGCACAAAGATAGCCGCGGAACTGGCTTGGGGGGAAGACCTCAGTCTCTGCAGGCATGTAAGAGTATCTCAGACGTGAGCTTCGCAACTTTCTACTGGGTATATACTTGACGTCATGTCTCCAGCGGAGCCGAACTTCTCTCAGACGAGAGTCAAGAAACTTGCAGCATGAAACAATCGCTCGTCGAGTATCTCGGATTATTACACTATACTGGGATATCCCATGCAGCTCTTGGCTACCTTTATCCTTTGCCTCGAGCGATCACTTCTTCATCGAGCACAATCATTCCAACAGTCCCCATTGCCAACATAACTGTGCTTTGTCAGCTATGCGAGACGTTCTTTCGCCCGAGTGCGATCGCGTTCCTATCAATGTTCGTTTTCCACCTTCCTGCGTATATCCCCGGCTGGCTCGCTGCGCGATTTCTGACGAAGCCCAATGAAGAAGAAGCAAAGGCGCAGTTCAAGGCCATCTTTGGTGGTCTAGCTATGGGTTTGTCATATGGGATGGTCATCTCGATGCTGTTCAAGGCGTTCATGCATGCTGGAGGTGAAGACAGGACTACGTGGTTGGTTGAAATGTTTCCTCCATTTTTCGTAGTGGCCGTTGGGGTCCTAAGAAAACGTCTACTTGAGATAGAGGGTAGAATTTCGGGGATAGTTTAGGTATTACTTAGGATGGTGGTTAGTACCGTTGGCGCGGTGCGCATCTTGTGGAAATGGCACAATGCCTTGATTAGAGGTGAGTCTTAATATCAGTCGTGCTGCCAGAGGCGCTGATTCTGAAACAGGGAATCTCGAACGGTGGGTCTCGTCCGTCAGAGAATCTTGCCTCTTACTCAACCGTTATCAAGATGGAGACGTCTATCAGCGTCTGTTAAGGCATTGGTTGGCCTTATTTCACCAACATCAAATTATTTGTCCGAGGAAAGACTGAAAGCGTACTCGCGACCACCACCTCCGGCCGAGAATCCGTTCATCAAGCGACGAACACCTGCAACTGTCGACATGGACGCCAGAACTACGGAGCAGTCTATAAAGATCGTCATTCCGCCACAAGTCAATGCCATCAGGCTCGTCAGGCCGCTGCTCTCTGCTCGCCTGAATGCCGTTTATGCAGTCAGGAGGTTAGAAAGGATGACAAAGGATACAGTGAGGAAGGAGGAGGACGAACAAGAAGACCTGCTAAATATGGGCGATGACTAAGCGGGAAGGGTTTGCGAGAACCCTGATACCTGACGAGCGTCGGAGGACCTCGCTGTTTGCACGTTTATGCTATGTGGTGATATCAGCCTCGACGGCCGTTTCTGGTTTCAATTCTTCAGTTTCTGTATTTGCTATGCTCGTGGTTCACCCCGCCAGCCTCTGTGATGTCTGCTTGGATCCATACATTATCTCCTCTGAACCTGCTAATTCACCCCACGTCATAGCGTGCGGTCATATTTTCTGTCTCGCGTGCGTACTCCCCACAGGACACCGCAGATCGTCCTTAACACACTGTTTGGCACTCAGATGTCTCGGGAACCTCTCTCCGAGTGCATGTCCACTCTGCCGAAAAACGTTCCAACCCGACCGTGTCAAAAAACTGCATGTGGCAGGTCCACCCGAGCTTGACGGTGCTGCCGAAGAAACGATCGAGGAAGAAGCTACCCAACTGCTCCAGCGTGTCGCGCTCGTGTCTGGCGAAGACGTGCCTGATGTCGATATCGCCGAGGTCGTCACTCAAGTCAGGGAATGGCTCTCCAACAACTCCGCTGACGACGATTCTGTGAGTGTGAATGCATCCTTGTATTCAACGGGGTCACCGTGCTCGAGCCGTCGTTTGGGCGGTGGGCACATGTTGCCGGGTTGACCTGCGTTCTTGCATCCGAGTTGTTCCGCCCTGTAACGACGCCGTTCTCACGTATCCCACGAGTTAGCATCAACCACTGCGTACCGCCTTGGCCGCTCTCCGACGATACAAGGAATTGCAAGACCGCAATGAGCGAGAGCGTGCAGAGTACCGTCGTGTACGCCGCGAGTTGAAAGTCTATCGACGCAACACCCAGCAAGACTTAAAGACGGCTCGTGCGGTGGAAGAAAGCCTTTTGAGCAGAATCGAGGAGATACGGAGTGACCATGCGTTGTAAGACCCTCTCGTTGTCCTATCTATATAAGCGAGCAGGTGGCGCTGACGCATTCGGAGAACAGGGAAGTGAGTCAGGATGGTTGTGAACGGGGGCAGGGCACCACTCAACTCACTCATGTTTTTCAGTTATCTCGGCTCCATGCCGAGATTGACACTCGCCGTGGCGACCCACAGCAACCCTGTCGTAATGCTTCTAATCCCCTCCCACCACCACCTGAACCGTTACCGCTTGACCGATTTCCCGCGTTCGCCAGGCCTGGTGGGGCCGCGGATATATCCGATCCTCTCCTAGCCGCTGTACCATATCCACCACCACCTCCAAGGGTACCACCCACCACCACCACCACCATCACCAATGGCTATCCACCTGTCGCCTCTTATGCTGGGACGTCACATGCTCAGTATGTACCCCCTGCCCCAATCGCCGTTCCACGTGCACGGCGTGCCGAGGTTCCGCGCGCAGATGAACGAAGCAGAAGATCCTCATCCAAGGACGTCAACGGTATTAGCCATCCTCAAGAAGAGAAGGGGTCGTATGCAGTATCCAGTCGTACGGGTGCTGCTGAGGTGAGGTATACGGGCATGGATGGGAGATCGCAAGTCGTTACGGGCCCACCTCAGGCCCGGCGCGTCGTTATAGCTCCTTCTCCAGCACCAAGCTGGGCACATCACCCGCTCGTTGAAGAAAGGAGGTCGGATGAAGAACGGGAGGTTGGAAGCGTTCACACGAGGGTTCGCACGAACGATACAAATGGTGTTATCAGCGGCAGCTCTGATGTGGACCCACGACCGAGCGCGGACGCGCGTCTCGCATCCGCGGAGGCGTATGTTCAAGGCTACGGTTCGGGCCACAGCTCCGGATTCCACATCGCCAGCGAGCCTTCCAGTTTTGCGCCAACGCCGTATGGAAGCGACGGGTCAGATCGGGTACTTGGGTTTCCTGTGCAAGAATCCCCTGATCAGCCAATCGGTGGCTTGGGTTTGATGGGAGTGCCACAACCGATTGCGCCGGGGATAGTGTCGTCGCCCGATGAAGACGCTACCCCAGTGAGCCGAGCCAGACGTCTTACCAGGAGGAACACGACTCAGGCTGTCGACATGGAGCGATCGACGCGGAGGTTGGGTGATCAACCACTCCTTGATATGCCGCAGAATGGTGGCAACCGGAGAGGCCCCGTGCAGACCATCAACCAGGTTCTTGGTGTCCGTCGTACCATGACTGAAGGTGCATCACGTCATGGGGCCAATGGCTCTGATACCACAGCAAGGCGCCGCAGAACCAGGGGCGGGATTGCTGCGCCTCTCGCGGGAGAGAACGAGAGTCCGAGGAGCGAGACCACGTGGGGAACGGTACAGACATTATCCGGGGACAGCATCAGTGGAGGTAGCATGGGCAGTCTTGGTTTGCTCATCGGACTTCACAATGGTGGCGTCAGGGGACAAGGAAGTGTTGCTGGTGACTCGTACATAGGACGCGAGGACCTTGGCGATAACGTTACTAGCGGGGAAGGGGAGGACGATGAGACGGCAACTCCTATCATTACAGGCAGTTTACCTGGCCCGGAATCGGATGCGTCGAGCTTGGGTCTTATCAGGGAGGATGAGGGGGACTACGCAGGCTCACGCAATGGCCACGTCCTGGAGAATACGACACCGCGTCACCGGTCTGTGTCTTATCCAGAGAGAAACCTACAGGAATTGGAGACGACGCAAGATCGTCAAGCGCGTCGTGCGAGGAGGAGCGAAGGGACGGGTGACCGCCGTCGCCACGCGTCACAATCAAGCACCACGGAGGCTTTGCATCCTGACAGCCGCAGGGCTGTCAACGTCCCTGAGATCATTGGCACTAATGCGCTATCTCTGCATTTTGATGCCTCGTTTCCTGCGCATGACTACCAAGGTCATACCTTTTCAGCTCCGTCTGGACCTGAAATCTTTGCACCTACACCGATTGTCGGTGGTCCCAACATTATACAATTGTGGGCTAATCGTGCATGAAATAGAAACTTGCCCTCGGATATTCTCGACTTCTAACTTGCACTGTTTTTTTTCGTTGTTTCTTCGTGATAACTATAAACTATAGACGCTCATCGTTTGCTCTGGAGTTCTCCCTCACCCCCTATGTTGTGGAATTATTGGATAGTCGTGTATCGTTATGTTTGTTTTAGTGTACACCTGCGATGACCTTGCCGTCCACCGTTGTCATATCTGAATTGAGAACGGCAGAAGCTCGAGGTTCGAATAGACGCTCATTGTTCGCGAATTAATGGTGGTTCTGCTCCAAGATGTGCCCCTGATTGGAATCCAGGCTCTTTCATGTACACAATCAGGGCAATTGAGACCACGAGGCTCCCCTCGGTGTAACTGGTTGCCAGAACCACCGCGGACGCAACTCGTGAGAACCAACTGCTTATCCCGCCTGATCTCGAAGACGCGCGCCATATCGGCCAACAAACATTCCGAGCGCATTTCCGTGGCGTGATCATCGATAAGAACGTTCGTTTTCCATGCTTTTTTTGTTCATTTATTTATTTACTTATCTCTCGCTTTAAAGCTACCATTTTGGATTGTTTTTTGACGTTCCGCACATCAGCCAAGTACCGAGTTCTTGGGTTCGCCCGAGGGTGATTCTTCTCCTAACAAGCTATACTTCTCCTTCCTTCCCTCTTTTTGCTCGTTGGGACGCTGTTCCGGGGAACCGGGAATGGTGTCGTCCCGTCCCGAGGCTTGGCGAGAGGGGGTATTGGCACGGAACGATTTGGAAGGCCCGCTGATCGATGATGATGACAAGACATCCGACAAGCTCGTGTTCCCTTTTGCTCTCAGTCTAGTCTCAAGGGTACAAGCTCGTCTTGTTCCATCCGCCTATCGAGCACGGACAACAGTTAGGCGCGACGCCAAACAGTCATGGAAATGGCTGGTGGGAAAATTGATCGCAGCGAGCGGTGTGGTTCGTACGAACGTCACCGGTTCGCTCACCGCCCGCCACCCGCCACTCGCGTGCTCATGGTTGTGCCTATCTATGATGGGGTATGCCATCCGCTTGCTTACTTGATAATCCGATGCGCAAAGAGATAAGCCTCCTCTGATGGGGGTGGTGGAGCAAACGTTTTATTCGCTGCCGCATTCATGTGATGGTGCAGCGATCGTGAGACTGGGTCACTCGCTCAAGTACCGGGGGGTGAACTGCGCCTGTTACCCAAAAGAAGCGACTCTCTGTTCGAAGCGTTGGTTGGGTGGTACCGGTGGCTCTTGGCTTAATCGATTTAACCAGTCATGCCGCTGCCAGATGATGATCGTCGAGAGGGGCAGATAGAGGTGTTGTCAAAACGTCTAATGTCATGTCTTGTACGAGGCGGATCTGAAACGCGGAAAGGCGACCCGGCTGACGATTCGATCAAGCCTATCTGTATAATCAACTTGGGATCGGCAGATGCTCAGGGGGGATAAGGCTCGCTATTTTGTGCTGAGCCGGCTCAGCGCTATCGGGATACTCTGATTGGGTGATTTGGGTCCTGTTAGAGCAGGTCTGGAAGGTGACGGAGGACGACGTCAGAGGACGACAGTGGGGGGGAGGAAAGAACAAGAGGCAGAGTACAACAGTAACACATGCTATAACCTAAACCTGTGAAGGAAAAAAATTAATATCCCAAAAGCCCCAAGCTATGCTAGCTAAGTAAAGCTGGATCCAAAACGAATTCAAATCTCTGGAAGATCCGAACCAATATCAGATCGTCCAATGTGTTCAAATCAGGTCTGGTGCCGAGCAACGCGTGTTTTTGCCACACTGGCTCGCATGCCAAATATGCCGCCACCGCAAGTGCTCGGAAGAATCCGGGCATGTAATGGTTTTATTCAAAAAATAATTGACCAGCTCGGAGACATAATGATGGGTCCCGATGAGCTCCATTCCGTCCGGCGATGGTATGAAGGGAGAGAATGCAGTTCATAGAGGAGAGGGGCAACGACGCCGTTCCGCAGCCGTGCTGATTTGAAAGGACAATAGTACAGGCACAAAATTGGCATGTTCAATAGCACCTGCCCACCAGACCTAGAATCTCCACCTGATCGTGGTGACCGGTGACAACATCCGGCGTGGGGGTTGCCAACTCCCCGGATGCAATCACAGAATTTTCAGTTATGTTTAACTCGGGTCC
This sequence comes from Boletus vermiculosoides, assembly GCA_038091015.1. Classification (NCBI taxonomy): domain Eukaryota; kingdom Fungi; phylum Basidiomycota; class Agaricomycetes; order Boletales; family Boletaceae; genus Boletus; species Boletus vermiculosoides. The sequence continues at coordinate 9,231 of JBBPNR010000597.1, forward strand.
TATCTTAACCACGGGTCCGTACAGCAAGCCGTTCAGCGTCACGGACAACGTGTACATAGAACGAGTTTGTTGGCATTTTGCGAGCACAGCAAGGGACACAAGGATATGTTGGCTGGGCGGCATGCTGGGAACACGAGGACAATAAGCTCGGCCCGAGAAGTTAGACGCAATCCATGGAATAGATCACACTTGATTCAGAGGCCGGTCAGCGGTGAGGGGATTTCCGAGACCATGGCCATTCCCCCCGTTATCCCAGAAGACCCGAAATGAAATGGATATTGAACTGAGTTCAAATAGCTGTATCAGTCACATACCCGATTTCTGATTCCAGCAACCAGTTATGAGTATGTAAGACGCTTCGATCTCACGTCGCTTAGCGGCCTCGTGCTTGCCTTATAATGTTGCCAGAGCTCCAATGTTGTAAATGCCCATGCTCGGTGCTTGCACCAATCCAGGCCAACACGCGTACTTGGCCAGGCTGTAGAGCCGCTCGTTCTTTATATCCGTTGCTTTTCCCTTTGTTCCTTCTTTTCCAAGTCCTGCGAGGGTCCTTAACCAGTCCCTATCGCTCTCGATCATGTTGGTGGTCGGTCCAAACTCGACATGCGATGTCTGCCTCGAGTGCTACACTACTGGGGCCAACGTGCCCCATGCCATTACGTGCGGTCATGTCTTTTGCCAAAAGTGAGTCCATCGCCATCGTCTCCAAGTGACGATCGAACTAAACACCCAATGCTACCAGATGCCTCGAGCATCTCGTGCAGCCCAAGTGTCCCCTCTGTCGCGAGCGGTTCTCACCCCGTGACATTCGGAAGCTCCACATAGACCGTGATCCCTCCACTGGAGCTGTCGAGCTGCCCTCGGAACCCGTAGTGGTAGCACCACAGATTGACAACGAGTCTCAACGTCTTCTCGACGATGTCGCACGTATCGTCAAGGAGGGTGGGAAAGTCAACGAGATTCGGAGGGTGATCGATGAGTGTAGAGCGTACTACAAGTCACAGCCCGGCAATCAGGTGCCTTGAGCCCATCGTTTCTGATCCCTGAATGAACGATCTCATATGACGTTTCCGCAGTATACTCCCCTCAGAGTCAGCTGTCTCTTGCTACATAACCTGTTGGAGGTGCAGAGAAGACAGGTCATGCAAGCGGAACAACTACGTGAAGCAACCGCTGCACGTAACGAAATACGCGATCGCTTAACGTCAGAACTAGAAGCGGCTCAGCTCAAGTACGAGGATCTGGAACGCACTAGCCGCGATGAGAAAGATACCGCGCTTACCATTGAGAAAAGTCTCAGGGAGCATTATGATCAGATGAACAACTTTTGGAAAGGGTGGGTATTCCGTTATGGTATCTAATCTATTGCTGACGTGTTAGTTCTAGTCAAGTAAGTAGATCCATTTGTCTTTGCGTCATCCGCCTAAGGGTCGTTTTCAGATGGAGTCAGCAAATCAAGAGTGTCGACTTTTACGCGAAGAACTTGATCGATTTCGTTCAAGTGGGACAACAGCTCCTCCACCTCGAGCGATTGGACTTCAGTCTTTCTACAGGAACGGGCCAAAACGTTCATATTCGGACAACGGAGACCTGACTTTGTCTCAAGTTGAGACGACCAAAGGCAAAGTCATCGATGACGAATATGACTTTCATCTCTCACCTCTTGCAGAGATCGCTGCTCCGTTGATCTCAACCGCGCCTTCCTTGATGGCTCTTGCCGATGATTCTGATCAGGAGGAAATGGCCAAGGCAAAGCGGATCAAATCACCTATCCAAGAGGAGCCCGAGCCAGAGTCTGAACTTGATGATCCTGGCATCGTCACCTCGATGGCATATCCATTCCCTCCACACCTTCAACCACAAACGAACAAAGTAGAGCCCATACCCATACCCTCTCGGACCCCACCGTCTCGCCAGTCGAGTGCCATGGCAATGTCGATTACCGCTGATCCATGGCCATCATGTATCTCCAGTTCCAAGCCACGAGACGACGTCGTCATGAGCAGCCGACCCCCATCTCCCATCCGTCGACATTCTTCGGATCGCATGGCGATACCGCAAGGTCCCCGTCCCAGCAAGGACGCTTACTCACGCGAGATGACGGATCTCAAACGACGGGATTCCAACGAGATGGTGACCAAGGACCCACTCGTGTCAAAGCTCCATGACCTCCTCGACAGCCCTAGACCCGCCTCGTCACTTCATGGACACATGCAACACCGCGGGGATTTCCCGGAGCCAACGCTCCCGCGACCTACTTCGCGTCTGGCGACTCCCTCACGCCCATCTTCTACTGCACAGCTTCCCGGCTCCTCGTCGACATTGATTGGACATATCCCGGACGATCCTTGTGGTGCGCCTGATCGGAAGCCGCTGGTGCGTGCCAGTGACGTTGCCATGCAGATGGAGAAGGAGAGGCTAGAGAGAGAACGTCGTCGTCTGCGTGAAACCTCCAACTCACTCAAAGATGCCACGAACGTCCCGGTAGATGCCTATCATCTCACCCGCCACAGGTCCATTGGTGGCGGCAAGACCAAGAGCACGTACCATGTTCCCGCCGAGACGTTTGTGTAATTGCCTCGTCATGCTTTCGAGTCATCGTCGTCGACTGTCTGTTTTTTTGTTTCGCCGATGATCTTTGCATCTCCTCGCACATGATTCACAAACACTCGGACATCTTAGAATGCAATGGAAAACTCCCATTTGTTCGTTTCTTTTCCTTCTTCTCTCGTCATTGGCTTCCCATCATGTTTATGGAGGCTTTGACTCGGACCGAATGCGCTCGGTTTGGGGCAACGGCCGAGTAATGTATGTAACGTAATTGCGATACCTTGTACCCTTGGTGCGTGCGCTGTGTCGTCAGTCGTATAACGTCTGTTGAGCGGCGTCGCGTGCGTATGTATGTACTTTTTCTAGTTGGCGTTTAATTGCGCGTGTATGATTCAGGTTACCCTCTCTCTCTGTCATATATGTAATGACTAGCTGTGTTTTCGTCGAAAGGAGTCTGAATGGCTTTTGGTTTAGTGACGTCTTTTTAAGGGACCTGGGCGAATCTGGCAGATATGAAATCAGGGTGTGAACAAAACCTACTTCATCGTGTACGCATCAGCTAGCTCACATACGGGGTGTATGATACATGATCGGCATAGACCAATAAAATGCTACAATAAGAGTCCCAATCAAGAAACAATAAAGGCATCACTAATCACCATTCACGCTGCGCACCGCAACGCCGCCCCACAAAACTGAGCCACCAAGATATACAGCAGCAACAAGCCGACCAACACCGACAGGGCCATAATCTTGCTATTCTTCCACCACATCTGTCGTCGTACCGTTCTGGCGCCGCGTCGGAAGGCTGTTGCTTGGGTAGCCATGGTGTCGGTTTTGTCGACGAGGAGCTCGATGCGTTCACCACGGCTGAGAATTTGTTCGACGTTTTTGACCATGATGTCTTTGACCTGGTTGAGTTCTGCTTGGGCGCGGGCGACGTCGTCGGTGGGTGGGGAGGTGTTGTAGGTGTGCATGAGGGAGGCGATCGTGGGGGAAAACGAGCCTTGGAGGCCGTATGTCGGCGTGGAAGTCAACACAGCCGAGGAGGAAGAAGGGAGTTCGGTGAACTGCGTGGGGGTGGCGGCGTGTAAGTAGCGGATTGGGCACAGGGAAGGCGAGACGGATCAAAGATAACGGGCACGGACATACCTTGCGTTGCAAATCGACTAGAAACGCAAACGGCATTGTACTGTACTCCGCGCCGATCAAAATCGTGTATCTCACGTGGTTATTCGGGAGGTGGGAGAGGCGTACTTACCGTCCTGCTGTGTCGTCTGCCATGACGAGGTAGACGAAACCACGTTCGGAGATGTAGTGAAACAGGTATTGGTCCCAGGCATAGGTGAGTTTGCTTTCGTTTGGAGGTATCTTTGATAAGATGGTTTGGGTCGCTGAGATAGGTGACTTTGATGAATGAATGAGGAGAGAGAAGAGTGGAGAGACTGCATGCCTTGTGTAAAGTCTCGTGCGCCGGGCTCCTGGTATTCGGCAAGCACGACGGAGCCTCGTGCAACGAGTGCAGTCAACTAGGAGCGACGAATGAATACATTCTACAACCAAAAAGAAGACATCTAGTACGCACCAGAGACATTTCGGATGTGCTGGCGAGTAATCAAGGTCACGGAGCGGTAAGCAGTATTTAAGCCTTGGTCGACTACGGATGGTGTCTAGGCTGACACACAGAGTCAGAAAAGGAAATTCCGATGACTTCTTTCGGATGCTACCGTCGTGAGAGTTCCCACGGTCCTTCCACGACATCACTTTGACGCACTTGACTTGAACTTGTCCAAACCTCAAAATCATGGCAAGTATCCCGCAAGTTTGTCGTTCTTTTCGTTGCTGATGGTTTTTTTCAGTCCGACTCAGACGCCTCGACTCGTGCTACTAGCCCGTCGAATGGCAAGGCAAACGCCGTCGCCAGACCCCCCGGTGCTCAGATTCGGTATGTGGACGACAGCAGATTTATCACTGGCGAATACACTGACCCGTGCGCCTTCTTTCGTCGGTAGCCGACGTGCGGCCGGTTCACAGGCGTCAAAACCCAACTCGACTCGCGGAGCAGGTGCAGGTGGTTCGTCGGGGACGATGCTCAAACTTTACACAGACGACTCGCCAGGGCTTCGGGTGTATGTCTTGTTGTTTCTAAACATGACGGTATGCGTGCTGACGACTTTTTTCGCCAGTGACCCTTATGTCGTCCTCATTCTTTCCCTCGCTTTCATTGGCTCTATCTTCTTCCTACACATTTCCGCTAAAATTATACGGTCGTTCACCAAGTAATGGATTTTTGTACCTACTGCGCCGCTGCACCATGTGGTATGAGTTACTGCGTATTAGTGTGGGAGTTGTTGATGTGCGCTGTAACAAAAATGGATGCGTGATATACACCACCACGTTAGCCTCTCACTCACTGCGTACTTAATTTATTTAATGGCATCGTCTGAACGACATGGTGTGATTAGCACAGGTCAGAAAGTGGTACAATATCACATCGAGCAAGATTGAGTCAGAATGTCGCTATTTGCTGTGGAATAGGGGAGATGACCCAACATGGATTGCTGCGCGAGCAAAGGCCTCGTGTGACTGACCTGACCACCATCCAGATGACACCATGTCCGAGCAACTGACAAGATACACCTACTGTGCTAACGTACCCACCCTCGCATATGCCGCACGCGTTCTCGCCAGCTCCCCCTTCCTCATCGTCGACTGCGAAGGCAAGAACCTCGGTGCGACAGACGGCGTCCTCTCTCTCATGTGCATCGGCACCGCCAACGCCGAGCACATCTTCGTCTTCGACGTCCTCGCACTCAGATCACGCAATGCCCTCGCCTGGCTCCGCCTCGTCCTCGACCTCCTTGCAGACCCCTCCTTGAAGAAGATCATGTGGGACTGTCGGAACGACTTTCTCGAGATTTCAGCCGCCTACGGGGTCGCGCTCCAAGGCGTGCTGGATCTCCAACTCGCAGAGATCGAGTCCCGCGCGTCGTTGCGGGGGGAAAAGGAGTGGAAGCGTATCGCCCGTCTGGCTGCTGGTGGTCGGCGTCTGCCGTTGCCCCTCGTCAAGCAGAACCCGGAATTATTCTTGGGCGTGCATAGTTTGCAGGGTATGGACGCGTGTCTTCGGCAAGCGCAGCTGTTGACGACGGGCAAAGACCGTAAGTACATTACATCCACTTATCCGCCATACTCGTTCCCTCGTCCGTCTGGGCTCACCCGCTTTTTGTTTTGTAGCACAGGTGGTCGCGATGCACAAGACAAACGGTTCGACCATTTGGCTTGGACGACCACTCGTGCCACAACTCCTCCAGTACGCAGCACACGACATTGAAATGATAGGGGCACTCTACGAGCACTTTAAAGCCAAGTCTTGGATCACACCTCTCAACGAAGATGCCCTGGTAAACCAAAGCATGCGTTATGCGTACTCGCTCTATTACCAAGGCCGCGTCACAGATGACCACGTCTTTGGGTCCTGTGCTGTTCTCCCGCTCGACATCCTTCGCGAGCCGCGGGGTCTGACGGTGCCTTGTCACGGCTGCAACAGAATGCAGTCGCTCCATTGCTTTACGATCAATCGACGGGGAAGGAAGATCGTGGCACGGACGAATTTATGTCGCGTCTGTCAGATCAAGCTGTTGATTAAGCAAGTCAATTACCCTGTTTCTTGGGTCAATGTTACGTCCTACGTAAGTTTGGTGGCGATGCTCTGTGTTTGAGGTGGCTGATACTTGTTTCATGCAGACTTAGTCCTATATGTTGCTGTGGCGACTGCATTGGCCCCTCCACTCACGAATGTACTACACGTGCTTGTCATAAACAAGCTCCGTGGACGACGAAATGTATGTACTCACTGTCATGTTTGTCATGTATTCCCTTATCTTGGCTGTTGACGATATATGGACATCGTATGTTGAACTACCCCCTCTCACTTGCATAGTTGTTCTTGTAAGGCTTGTATGTTTTGATGTATAACAGGACTTGATCTCGTCGTGCTTTAATCTATATGAAAAAAAGAAAGAAAGGAAAGGCGGGACTGAGCAGCGAGTACGCTAAATGAACCCCGTAGGATCTTTTGTAACGAAAAACTCGACATATTCACTCACTTGTAGGAAAGCTGAAGACTCGTTGATCGATATTCAGTCACAGTAGCAAAAAAACGGGGGTGCAATGTTTGTTCTGCAAGTGGACCTGACGCTGTTGTTAATGTTAGGCAACCCGAGTGCCAGTCACCATGGTAGTATAAACGACCAAGAACAGTCACAGAGAGGTATGTGTATAGCGACAAACATCACCATTACCAACAAGGAAACGCATGTTCCAAAAGACACTTCGAGGATGAGTACAGGGTCGAGATGGCACTCGTAAGGGGATGTCGAAGTTGGGGAATCCATACGTGCAGGTAAGGTGGTCGTCGTGAACATATTGGCTACGTCGCACTTGTGTGTGCGTCAGCTGGAGCTGTCCGATGTAGTGAGGGGGACGGTATCCCGTCATGAGGGATGCACACTCGTACAAGGCGGTCACCTGTGCTGGAACAGATGACAGTCCTGTAAACGAGTGAGACAACATGCCGAAACCACGCTAGTAGCTGTGGACAGCACAGTGGGTACGAGAGTGGTGAAAGGCATCCCAGACCCGCATTTGTGATTGCAAGGTGATGGGGTGAGGTATATCCTAGTCGGCCAAGGATGCCTATATAAAGCGTGCTTCCTCGGACTTTCTGGTCGCTGGGATCAGGAGTCCGTTGGTGGTTATGGGCAACAGGGGGTGACGAAACGAAGTCGGGCTTCCCATTCCATAAGTCTATTGCGAACTGAGCGGCCGAAGCCAGTCAACGTCCTGGTCAAATTGTCTGCGCTGATGACTGACAACCCATTGAGCGGGGATATGCTATCCCTGTTCAACAGTTGTTAGCCGCCAGAACTGGAAGGTGGCTATCCACTATTGTGAAGCCAAGCTAGAAGAGCGTAAACGGCTGAGGTGCAAATGTGATTTCGTGCTTCAATTATAATTAGGACGTCTTCAGATGGACGATACCAGCATGAAGCGGCGTTGACGTAGCAGTCACTCCAAACAAGCGACGGCAGACATGCGATGGAGTCCCACACAACGTATGAGACGGTGCGAGGGTCTGGCGAGGTCGGTAAAGCGGGTAGAATGAAGTGCGAGGAGAAGGAGCACAGCACTGGCTTACATACACTTGCCTGATATCAAGGCGATCTCCGACGTGCTCGACTAGCGCATCCTCCCGCTGTTTATCTCGTACACTCCATTCTCTTGAACGATCTACGCTCATGTCCTGGCAAGGTGCACCATCGTCCTCTATCTCCTCAACGCCCATTATCTGATCTCTGATCCTAGTATATGTCGATACGAATCTGCTTGGAAGCGGCAAGGTCGCAAGGGCCGCCATTCTAGGTCAAAAGGGGGGTGTATGGGCAATCTCGGCTGGATACAGCGTATGCACTTCTCCCTCGCACACCAGCCTAGGCTGATGCCTCGCTCCAGCTCTCGTCTGAAGAACAAAAGGCCATCATCAAAGCGTTCGACAACCCAGAATTGGTACAAGCGAGCGGGATTCGTCTGGCTGGACAAAAGTTCTTCACTCTCCAGTGTGACAAGGAGCGCGTGTACGGCAAGAAAGGGGCAAGTACCCACTGAGATGATGATTGGTCCACACGACCACCCTTTGGCTGATACCCCTTTCCTTTCCTTTATCCTAGGCTGATGGGTGTGTCTTGGTCAAGACGAAACAGGCGATCTTGGTTACCGAGTACGTTGCACCGATCCAGGCGCCAGAAGCTACCCCTGTGGTCGAGGGTGTGGCGGATTATCTGAAGGGCGTAAATTACTAGACGTGATTCCCTTGATGGTGTTGGCACATCATGATGTGTAGGATGCGGCAAGGAAGAACTTTTGTATTCATAAATCCCCTTCTTTACCAACCCATGCTAGCAGCCTGTGTGAAGCGTTTAATCTATCCAATCCCTATGAACTAAGCCCCAGCATATTACGTCAGGGCACTTGATTCCGTGTGGCCAAGTTCCGCGGAACCCCGCATCCAGGTAGACCACACCTACCACCGCCGCATACGACTAGCAAAGGTCATACTAATGCATGAGGCAATAATCCACAACTTGAATCCCGCCGTATATACTCCAGCAAGCGCGCCCCTCGGACGATAAACAAGGATTAAAAATAAAAATAAAAATAACATGTATTTTCTGTGACCCTAAGGAAGAATGAATAAGGTTTTTCGTGGAACTCGCAGTGTGGCCTTTTCTATTGTACTTGACAGGAACATTCCATGCACGTCCAGCGCTGATTCAATCTATTCAGTGATGACTATGAACCCGCTAAATGACTCGAGTTCCGAGAGTTCCTCTCACCGGCGTGTCTCTTCGAGTTGTCAGTATGCTTCGAAAATTTGCTCTGACCCGGACTCAGAACAGGTTGCACACAAGATGCTATACTCTACAGCAATCAGGGTGAGAGAGTGTAGCTTGAGCGAGAGACGAATCCTTTTATGTCCATCAAAGCAAGGAGCCATGGCCACTAGTAGTGACTACATTCCACGGCCCTACGGACACCTAGTCTGGTGACGTGCCACACCGCGGTAAAAAGTTAACATAAAGAGCGACCGGTCCGACATTCGATCTGGCGACACACATTTTCGAAGCTGAGCGCTGAGGACTTCACAGCAACTCAGCTGACTTATAACCAAGGACTGCTCAAAGCTGTGGTCTCGGACAGCCGTACACCATGCCCAGATCTCCCCAGGACGTGTACGCAAGATCGTTGACATCTCCTCGTGGTTATCCTCTATGGACTCCTGACCCGAGCAACGAGCTTCTGATGGAACGCCGAGATGGTCTCAGAATTGGTGATGTCGGGGTCGTCATTCCCGATGATGGCGGTTTCGACGTCTTTTTCAACATATGCCTACCTCGGGATCATCCTTTCCATCGTCGCCATGGCGTTCCCGAGGGTTTTACCTGCATCGATCAAAGTGAATTGGACATCAGGACCATTCCAAATGCAGAGAATCCTGGTCGTACTATTTCATCTTCTTCTGTAACGCGGGTTGGGACAGCTGAACCATCGAGCGACGCTCCACAGAGGTGCATTTTTTGTTACTGAGAAAGAGAAAGAGACCGGCTGATTGCATCAAAAACCTCCCAGAGACGAATCGAGCGCTCTAACCTATAGATTCAACCTGTCCTCTAGTGAGGGCGCGCTCCTGATCCTTCCAAAAGGTGCTGAACGATACGACCTTCTAAATGACGGACTGTTCCTGGAGCAAGCGAGTCGACATGGCGCAGAGTGGTATGATTACGCTGTGAACCGTCGCCATCGTATCATCAACCATGACTCCCTTTATTTGATTACTGGGGTTTATAAAACGCGCTCTTGGTCTGTTGCAGCATTCGAAAACACCACGGGAAACGAGCACTACACGGCCCGCTTCAAGCAGATAGAGGGGGATAGTTCTGCACCGACTTACAGCTGGGAGACTACACGTGCTTTGGACTGGCGTGTTGGGCCCCATGTCGATTATGGCATTCCGAATCAGGCTGTATTCATTCGCGGGTTCAAAATCGCATTACGGAGTGGACTTTTACGCAGCCGATGGATTAGCGTCGAGGCAGATGTCCCATCTACTCGACCCAATCCTGCGAAATGGTCCAGTATTGTACCAAGCAACTCTCGGCTGCTTGATAATCTGGCGAGGTTGAGGAGGAACAAGGGAGGCAATGTTTCCCAAACTACCATGGGTGACGAGGGGGCGTCTGACCCTAGCGAAGAGCCGTCGCAAAGCGAAGTTCCTGGTCACGATGGGTGTGATGGCATGCATGTTGAAATACGACGGATACCAGATGTACCTCCGGTGGGTACTTAATCTTTGCACCTATATGAAGGCCAGTGGTCCTGACGGTCCTGGTAGGCATTTCATCCCTCGGACGCTATCAATCAATATCTGCTTCAAAATGTCAGTTACACTGTATCATTATGGATGTGATGAATACACCTGTCTGGTTTAGGAACCTTCTGCGAACATCGCAATCACCCACGACAATCGTTGGATTTCAATCCTTGAAGATGTGTGTCCTTACTCTCGTGATCCACTGTCCACATACTAAATCTTGACCACGATGTCCCAGGGCTTGCTTACGCCCCAAGAGCTTGGGCAGGAATCTCATCTTGAGACAGTACTCTCTCAGAATTATCGTACAGTCTTACGCGATGGTAAGGATGTCATAACTGCGTCATCGCGACTACTTATGTATACTCCTCGTAGGGGTTCCACATTTGGAGAGAAAAAGGTCAGTTTTTGTCTTCAAAGAAACCGTTAACGAGTTTGAACTGGCAATAGTGATCCGAACGTGTTCAAGGATGACAACGTACCATATGCCACCACTGAAACGGATCCGGAGGAGGTTGACGAACAAACTCCTCCAACGAATACAAACAAGATGGATTCTCAGGCGAAAGCAGACCCTCAGCATATGCGGAATGTTGCTTCGCGGATCGTATCTCTCGCACTGAAGAAGATGTACCAGGATGCTGGACTAAGAGAGATTGGTGCTATTTTGCACAACATGGTGCCACTTGAGAATGCTTCGCTGTATGCACCCCAACTATGGATCTTATAACTGCCATTGTTGACTCTTGGCTCTTTGATAGAAGCACGACAACATTCTCGCCGTTGGCGCCACATTGGCGCGCAAGAATAACTACATCTG
>JBBPNR010000598.1:0-20476 GCA_038091015.1 Boletus vermiculosoides
GTGCCTGGGATGCTTATGTAACCAAAAATGTGTACTGTATTACCCCTGGCAATGTTTTGAGAGTGATGCACAAGTGGTGCCTAAGTGATGCATGACTTCTTAATTCAATGAATTATGCACAATAGTATGTATTGTTATTACAATAGAATCTCTGCAATAAAACTACGGCATGGCCTCGTTGTACTGGAAAAAGGCCCACACATATGAATAAAAATGTGACCTGGTGTGGTGAACTGAAATACATTGGTTTGCCATCTTGTGAAAACATCCTTCTGAAGTATCAGCGCTCCTACAGTGTCGGCACTCCAGGACGTCCACACGTTTCGTGCGTGGTGTGGCCTATCGCGAACGGGTCCAATGTGGATTTTCACGTTTGTCGCGAGAAGTGTCCTGCAGCCGTGATATGACGAGGACCAACAAGTCTCAGATCTTGGGAAGACTACCCTTGCCAACAAGAAGAGTCGAAAACGATTGAGCGATGAAACACAGCCACCAAACCAACCTCCTTCGTCCCCCTTTCTATCCGAAGTTTGTGCTTTCGCTCGACCCGGAACCAAACTCCGGTTATATCCCCCACGCCCCACCCCCGTTGACCACTTCCGGCGGTCTTCCTTCTGAGCACAAAGGCGACATGATCTCTAACGCTGTGTCAGCGCTTTTCCCCACCCATGCTCCCGAAACCGTGATTCCCTCCCCACCCTTTCCTTGTCAACATGGAATCGCCAATCTGTACATTCCCGATTCGCCTGCGCGGAAAGGTTGGTCCAATATCGCAATCGTCCCCCCTGAATCGCCTTCTCGGCCATCTCGAGCATCTCCGTTGTGGGCGAATCAATGACTCGATGGTACAGTCGATTTTTATCCAAGAGCAAAGGGTCCTCACGCGCGAAGCCGATGGAGCTGTTTGGAGGCCTTCGATGACAGGGTTACTCCCTTCACAACCACTTCCGCCTCTATTCACACTTGGCTCAGGTGGGGGTTTACAGTATACACGACGTGGACGGGCGAGGCAGTATCAGGGATCTAGCTGTCGCCCCCTCTCACCTCTCACGCAGACCCTCTTCGGCAAATAACCATACAATTTAACCGCCGGCTCTGGCCTGGCTTACGTTGCTCAGCCGGGGGTGCCGCCAGCGACACGGCTTTCCGAGGAGCATAGAGGTGAATCCACCGCCGCATTTCGTGACGTTGGGGCAGGTGCGTATGGCTAGGGTCGAGGAGGGTTGTGGACACCGACAATTGACTTTAGGGATTCGGGTTCCGGGTGAACTGGATTGAAACGGACACGTGAGTAGGCCTTACCCTCTCCCCAGCTTTTATTTTTTCTTGCGCACATTGATTTTCAGCGTCGTCTCGGCCGTAACCTGCTCATCCTACAGCTGTGAGATGCGGCTGTATGCGCAAGGATAAATATCCCTTTTTGGTACCCTATATCAACTCTATGCGATCCATACATTGCATCGCATCGATACCCGTGCCCCCTTTCACCTCCCCCGGTGGGGTAGGGTACTTCGGAACGCAATGCAGATTTCATTGTAAAACCTCTGCATCTATGCTTCGTATTTTGAACTGACGGTGTGCGACAGATGATTCAGCCGTTTCAAAGGGAAAAAGAACATCGCCATCGTCGCAACGTTAATGTCCCTTCCATCCCTAGGCGCGTTTGATCTCATTGTTTGGCCCAATCTATTTTCTAGGAACCGTATGCAGCACAGAGCTGAAGTGATCATCCTCGGTGTCTGAGTCCTCGACGTTTCGAGAGGTAGTTGACCATGTCCCAGAAGCATCCATTAATTACGTTTTTCACCCCCTCACCGATCTGTTGCGCCTGTCCTTTGGCGCGCAGTGGCCGTCATTTTTGGCAGATATCTGGCAATAAATGGGTCTCGTCCCATGTTGTTGCGCAAACCCCATACTCCACCTCGTTTGGGACTGCTAGATTGTACCAATATGTTATCCTTTTCTCTTTCTAGTACACCCATCTCATCCTCTTCCATCGTACTCAGAAAAAGTGTTCTATGCCCGCCAGTGATGTCGACCAACAAGACAATCCAAGAGAGCCAGGGGTAGGATTTTGCCAGGATGGAGAGGTACTACCCTGTGATAGCATCGAAACACCCCATCTAAAGAGGACGGCCGAGAAAGACATACAGTAGGGGGAGAAACAGGGCTTACCTTGGCATCACTAGTGAGACACATTTTTACCTTTCGAGTTCAGACCCAGTCTTGCATCAACTTACTCCCAGACCCAACGTCTGATCTCAGATCCTACCGCCGAAGAGGGTGGAGAGCGCCATCGGGGTCATCTTCGACGAGTGTGGTGTGTACTATGCAGAGCGTGAGTTATTTTCGTCAGGCTACGTCAATGAAGGTGGGCATGGGATCCATCGCGCCATCCGTGCTGTAGAAGAGGCCGCTTGTGATGTACATTTGGTTAGAAAAGGAAATGTGGAATTTGATGAGTGCGATCGCAGTGTCGGCGCTTTGAGGGTTCTTTCCTCAGTGCTTTGAGGAAGCGACTCACTCGGAGAGGGGTGTGTGAGAGAGAGACCCTGTTCGAGGCTTTCAGTATACAATGCCACAATGTTTTCATGACTTGCTTTCTCTCTCCCCCTCTTCTTCCGTTTGTTGCACTTGCACATCTCTATAGAACGCACGTGAACATATGCATCACATCCGTTGCAGCTTTCATGTCTCCAGAAAGTCGGACTGGATGCGTGACCAACGTTTCACTTGTTCAATACCCAATCCCCTTCACCGACCCGCCATACTCTACCTTCTCTAACGGCGACCTCGCATGACCAATCGACGCTCAAAATCTTTTTCGGGTACCGTTGCATGCTTTAATGTTCCCGACGGCACTCTTGAAGCTTTGGAGACCACGGAGACGGGCGATCCCGTCGTAGGCGTCAGTCAAGACATGGGGCGCGCTTGGGGCCGACGGCGTTGACAAGGTTTGATGCGGCGCTTTGGTAGGCTAGACCGGATGGATGGATGCGCGTCCCGGCCGTACTCGCGAGCGAGGGCGAATGGAGGTCAAAAATGGAGATGATCTGGTCAGCAGAGGATGCGAGGATGGTGTAGCCATCAGGTGTAACCACCAGATGGAGAATCGGTCGCTCAGGGACAGTCTAGACTCTAGACGACAAGCACGAGAATAAACAAAAAGGAAACGGGAACCAGTATGAGATCGGTCTTCTACATGCCACCTAAAGAGCGGAGAGGAAAATGTACGATCATATCCACACACACACCCGACCTGACATCCCACGTCCGCACCATCGAGTCGAAGCATCAACTATAGTCCTGCTCGTTCGAGCCTGGCGCAAAGTCTGCTTTGAATACCCGTACCGTGTGCGACTTGAGTACTGTCAGGGGGGTGTGGGTTTCCCCTCTCGTCAGCCTCGATGGCGATCTTGCGCCGTTTTTTGCGCTCGGAAAAGGAAGCCAGGTTGGATGTGGATACGACGTCGTTTTGCGCGGGAATTGTTGTGTTTCAGAACCCGATATAATCAGACAAAACGGAGAAGGGCGAGGTGGAGTGAGGTGAGGGTTCGGGAGGACGGGGATGCACCGGGCACGAGCGAGACATAGTGAAGAGAGCTGTCGGGTCATGCGACGCGCTCGCGATGAGCAGACTCGTCCGTTGATGGAACAACACAGAGGTGATGGGTGCCTGGTATCCCGAACCACCTATCGCGCGTAATCAAGGAGACGGATATGATTGTGGTCGTCATACGAGCCAGTTAAAAAGTGTCTGGAAGAGAGCCCATTGAGTACGATGAGGACACACGGGGTAGAAGCGTACTAAGATATAGAACACAGGATAGGGTCGTCATATGCTGCGATGGCACCGCGGACTCGAAATACTTGATCTTCAGCGTGTCTTCCTATCCTGCTCATCAACAAGGTTATAGTACACACAACCAATACCGATGCATACCTCGCTGACACCCATTTTCTGTGCATTATTCTCTGAGAGTGGTTCGTAGGATTGCGCTACAAACGGGAAGGTCAAATGGAAAGGGCTTTGCGAGAGGAAGAGAGTATGTATAGCGTTTCCAGTCGAGTGGGATCATAAATCTAGGGGAGGTGTAGGGAATTTTAACAGTGAATACGACTGCAGCGTCATGGTCAACCCATAGGTTTGAACAGGCCCTTTGTATGTGGCTGTGTCACACATGTTCATCACTTCAAAGCCGTTGGAGATGGCAGAAAAAAAAAGCTTACCGTGTAATGCATCAAGTGAGTCCCTGTGTCGCTGGTAATACCGTCCACACATACAGGACAGTCGGTCGAACGACCTCCAGCCTATGCATTTGGTGGAATGATGACAGTGGGTGCAACAGACCCTCCGTCATATCAACCCCCATTTGTGTAAGAATACTGCAAGCAGAAAGACACCAGACAAGGCCAATCAATTTGGTGGTGGATGCACGCCAAAGAAAACAATAGTGTTGAGGTTAAAGCCTGCATTCATGCTTGCTATGGTACCAGGAAGGGATTCACATTGAGGCACTACAGTGAGATGGTTGCCATTGGTTCCCTTGACGGAACCCGAACCATAGCGTTATCGCTATCGGTGGGAGCAGCTATTACTCATGAAGAGATATGAGGGCACTAGGTGAAGTAACGAGAGAATTCAAAGAACGAGGAAAAACCGACGACGGCCCAATTTCCATCGGATTCTTCGAGCATGGTATCAATGCTAGCGCAAAAATGAAACAAATGGCTGATCGACATATTCACACTCCGATTTACACCGTTCGCCACTCCGACTAGCAACTGTAGAGCTCGCAGCCTTGCACATCCTCGAGACCCTATCCCGTGCTTCGACGGTATCGTCGCATCTGCGACATGTTACTATGACCCAACCGACAGCGTCGCCAACATCGGCACGTACGATGAGAACGCTTGATGCTCTCCGCCCTCGCGAGTATTGGTTCAAACAGGTTCCGTTTCTCGTCACCGCTGACCATCCCCAGCCATCCTCCTTTTGAGCGGGAAGGCGACATCTCCAACCCCTTGTCCACGTCTCTCCTCGCGTTTGCTTCCATCCGCGTTTGCTTCCATCCTTGCTCAACCCCGTCCGTACGGAAGTAGTCTCGCCCATCTATCCGTTCTCACATGACCCGCGGTAGTTCGCCTGAGACTCCGGGTCCTTAACCCTCTCCCCTCGGATCGCCTCCTCTGACGTCTAAGCATCTCTATTCCGGATGAATCCACGGCATGACGGTGCACTCGACCGTTACACAAAAACAAGGGGCATTTGATGACGGGATTACTCCCTTCACAGCCGCCTCTAGCTTCATCCGCACTTGGGTCAGGTGGGGATTTATGTTTACGCAATTTGCGGAAGGGGGGGTTCGGGGTCCCGCTCCCCCTCTCACCTCTCATGAACTGATCGGGATTCCCTAAGCGCTCGATGAGTGCTCAATAAGCCGGAATTCAGGAAAGTGTCATACAAGGGTGCTCCGGTCCAATGATTCAGAGTCCTCAATATGCCCCTGCGTGGGCTCGCGAAAGCTTTCAGAAATGTAACGTAGCAACCGTGTTCCCCTGATTTGAAGACCCTCTTCGATAGATATGATCATACTATTCAAGCGTCGGCTATGGTCTGACTTACTCTGCTCAGCCGTTGTTCATCTATCCGTCTGGGTTCCTTCAGCCAGGAGGGTTGCCAGCGACACGGTTTCAGAGGTCGGCGTGTATGCTGGCGAATTTGCGCATTTTAGGGTTGCCGGGTCAGGTGCATGGGCTATGGTGGAGGTAGGGGGATGGTTGGATCGAAGCAGACAGGTGAGTAGATCCACAGTGTCCCCCCCATCAATTCCCTAGCTCTTCCTTGCTCTCACGCACGTTGATTTTTAGCGCCGTCTAACCTGCTCATCCTACTGTGGCATCGGCTATATACGCAACCCATTATGTGCAACCTACAATCAATCCGTACGTGCGCCCCTTCCCTCTATCGTCACCTCCCCTGGTGGGATACGATGCTTCGGTCGGAATGCGGCCTTTTCGCAGTCTTCTATTGCACTCGGAAAAACGCTCTACTCCCGCCGGTGACGTCCACTGTATCAAGACAACCAGAGGTAGGACTTTGCCGGGTACTATTGTGTGATGGGATCAAGTTACCCCATCAAAAGGGGTCGGCCGAGCAAGACATGTCATAAGAAGAAGGCACGAGGCTTACCTTGGCATGCTGTATCAGTGCTGCTCGAGACCCATTTCGGATTATTCGAATTCAGACCCAATCCCATATCCACATGTGTTGGAGGCCGTGGAGAGCTCGGTGGAGGTTATCTTCGACGAGAAGTTACTTCGCACTGTGAGAGTTATTTTCACTGGCACGAGGCTTTGTCAGCGAGGGCGGGCGTCGCCACCGTGGTAGAAAAGGGCAGTTGTGATGTAAACGGGGTCAGAAATGGAAATGGAAGATCTGATGGGTGTGATCATTGTATACCAACTCCGGGGGGTTCAACGTTTGGTGACCAGAAATAGACAGATGCGGAGAGGGACGCGAGGGAGGGTCGTCCTGTTCAAGGCTCTGATCGTAGACGATGGGGCATAGTTGTGACGGATGATTGCACGGAACGGCAAAGATGAGGCGATGCTTCAAGACATTGCGGGTCAGGAGAGA
Organism: Boletus vermiculosoides; assembly: GCA_038091015.1. Classification (NCBI taxonomy): domain Eukaryota; kingdom Fungi; phylum Basidiomycota; class Agaricomycetes; order Boletales; family Boletaceae; genus Boletus; species Boletus vermiculosoides. Next base: position 6,641 of record JBBPNR010000598.1, read on the forward strand.
AGACGTTTCTGGAATTCTGTTGCTGGGTCTTGGTGTAAGGTTTACCTGTCTTGATAATCTGGTATCCTGAGCTCCTTCAAGTTAGGCCGAATTCTCGGTCCCATACTGGCACTGAAGCAATCGTATCCAGTTCCTGAGCCGGACTCTAGTTCCAGTATCCATCTTGCTCTTCAACTTACAGAACTGCGCCACTTGAAGCATCCACAGCTTACGACATTTTTATTGTCAAAGAATGTTGGCCCACACAACGCCACGGCACACGTGTTGATGGTCACCGTGGGTTCGGATCACTGTTAGCAGAAGGCAACCGTGGTTCTTTGGATCACTTCCACAGTTCCCTTGCTAGCGTGACCCTGATATTGACGGGCAGGAGTAGGTAGTAGAAATATACCATAATGTCGCTAATACTCAATACCTTGGACTGAGCACAGGCGTGGAAGGAGCGTTGATGTTCAATGGGCGACAAAAGACGCCGCATTTGGCGTTTTCCATCCATGGGCGCTCCTTGACGTAAACAAATGGTAAAAATACGATGACTGTGATCTGATTCTAAATGAAAACCGTTCAATCTTTCACCGCAAGTTTCCTGTGCTATATACAAAGATGCTCTCACACTGCCTTCCGACATCACACTGGGTAGACGATATAACCGCCAGGGTAACCTAAGACTGAACCACTGCCAACCTCCCGCTCCTCCGCTCTCATTCGTTCTTTGTCGTTGAACCATCAGTCACAACCGTTTCTCTCATAGTACCTGCCATGTCATCCGACCTACAGTCCATTGTACAGCTTCTCCAGGAGAATAACTATGCATCCCGTATGGTTGCTCGTACATTCTCTCCATGAGTAATCTTATAGACCAGCACAGTTATTGCTGTTGCTATTGTCACATATGATTATTGTGAGTGATACTTATGCGTGTGACATCCTTTTCGTCCTGAAGTGATCATTGCAATCCTACCCCTGCAGTCCTCACCTTTTCGAGAGAGGTATGTTATTTTATTCGTATCATATCAGTCAGCTGACAATATTCGAAGATAGACTATGTTTGGGTGAGCAATGATTATCCAGTAATCACTGGGCCCCTGACGGTCCCACAGCGCAGACCCTGGTCCTGGGTCTCCACAATCTTTGTTCTGGTATGTATCAAGGCTCCGAAGACACCTCATCGCAGGTGCTCCGAATTAACAATTTTGTAGGTCCGCTATCTTGGCCTTTCTTTTACTATGTAAGTCTCTTGTTGCTATGATTCATAGCAAATTATACAGCTAAGAATTAAACTGTGACAAAGTCTCCAATCCCTCTGTACGTTCAGAATTAAATATGGGGTTAATGGAGCTGATCAGATGCATTCACAGGGGGTACTACCTTTGTCCCTGGGCCTGTTACAGTCAGTATTTCCGTTTTGCGCTTTGTCTATCCTTAATATAATGACCATCTTCTGGTAGACGTATGCATGTAAATTCAGACTGAAATCTGTATTTATAATAGTTCCATAGGTGTAAGCGGATTTATTTACAGTGCTTGCCACACAATCAGTACGAGTCAAGGATGTTCCAAAGGCACCGTAATATATCTGGTAGCTCTCTGGGCATTCGAAATATTCATTACAGCCGCTGATTGTAAGTTATTGTACCCTCCTAGTTCCTTTCTCTAGACTGTGATTTCAATTACAGATGTAATGATCTTGCGGGTGTATGCAATGTGGAATCGATCCAAAAAGATTCTTTGGGTCCTCCTGTTCATCTATATTCCACAGGTTATCTGTTCCTTTGTTTTCAGCGGCTTGTATGACAATCCGTATACTTACTCCCCAGGTACGTCCGGAGCCAAATTGCACACTATTGCATCTCACGGCGGTGGCTGTTCATTATGCTGCAACAATTTCTCTAGTCACAGTGGTTCAACTCATCGATTTCTCTTTTTGCGGTTTCTCATCGCAAGGCACACTAAGCACGCCAGTGCTTTACGCATATGGCATGATCCCGCGATTCATTCTCGGCACTACACTTTTTGTTCTCGCTGTTACCCGGACCTTGAAGCAGTCAGTTGACATGTACAAAGCAACGAAGCGGTGGCAGCCTAATCGGTACATACAACAACTCGTCAAAGATGGTATTCTTTATTTCCTTGTGTACGTCTCACTTTGCTACTCTCTCGTTCGTCACCATCTTGGCCTCCCATCCATCCTACTCTTGAGTACATGTCCAAAAGCTAACCACTCCATTGTATTCTTTTGAACTGCTAGGTACATATTTTTCATTGTTGCTAGCATAGTCGCAAACACGCCTTCGATAAACAGCATCTCCGGGCTCTTCCTAATCGTTCTTAGCAACACATCGATATCCCCCATTATGCCTCGGTTCATCATCAGCGTGCGAGAGTTGTATGACCGTGACACACGTTGCGGCCGCCAGGGGATCGACAGTGGATTCGGTGTGCTGTCGCAACCCACTGCCAGTCAAAACGCGGCTGTCCGCGATTGCATTCGCGGATGTCTCCCTGGAGGAGGATCAGGTAGTGGAAGGGGACGTGAACGAATCGGAGGCGATTCGACTGGAACTGTTGGGAGATAACACGCATCAGGTTTGAATAGGGATTCTCGGTAGAAATCGGGAACGAGCACAAGCGCTAGGGTATTAGTGAAAAAGAGCGAATAGTGTGCTTTGAATGGTGACTCGTTGTATTTATTTTTTACCTATGCATATGCCCCACCTTCTGAACTCAATGTATTATTTATATCTCAAAGGTCCATTGTCTCGAGGGCACTTTTCTTGTACACCCGCGATTTGGTCTGGGAAAAACTTTTCAGGACCTGTGCCGCGCGTTGATAGAAACTAGACTGTTATCCACATCCCTCGGGTGCTTACGACAGCGTATATGATGAAACCAGAGGCTACCATCACCAAGGACATGGGTGAGCATCACGACCGCACGTCGTGGAAGGCATGAGCTCAGGTACTCAATGGTTATTCTGTTCCCACCATGCGCGGCGTTAATCCATCGGTCCATGTACTCGAAACATGCCCCGTACATTCATCACACTGTCAGCAAGGTCGGCTTTGAATGCAGGATCATCATGCAGCCAGCGAGAGTCCAACATTTCTGTACTGTCTAGATCTGACAAGCTAGCGCTACATTAGCTCACGATCCGAGTTGGACTGTGAGTACAGGCGAAGAAGCACTAGCTGAAAGTACGGCGTTTTTCCTTCTTGTCCGACAGGGTAAAGTATGTTGCAGAGTGGAGGCGCCAAGAGATTGAAAGATGTTCTTCGAGATCGAATATTGACGTTCCATTCGGACATTCTTGCATGCAACCGTCACGTTATGGCGGTCGGGGATGTATCTTTACCAGTCTCGTATATAGGAATATCGAGAACGATGAAGCAAATGAGATCCCTCCGTTGACTCCCATGATGGCGGACGCACGCCAAAGGAGGCGGTGATCTTCTACTGGTAGAGATTCGAGCCAACATTCACGTCTGCTACAGTGTCAGGAAGAAATCCACGTTGAGGGCATACCGCGAGATGGATCTCGTCGTCCCTTTGACGGGACCGAACCGCCGCGCTGACGCCGACGCTGGCTGCGAGTGCGAGTATGGTGATTGGATAAAGCTGGAACATAAAGTGCACGAACTATCAAGGATGATCGCGGGGAAATGGTGGTTCCTTTCACTCCCCGGGTCTACGACCACATGGTACACAGAAGCTAGAAACGAGTGATACTTACTCGCGAGGGGACACGAGCCGGAATACTAGCGGGTATGGTCACCAGAGCACTCGAAGAACAGGGACAAACCGACCATGGACCGACTCGAATATAGCGTGCCCTCTGTGAGTTCCATCGGATTCGTCGAGTGGTATAGAATGCGAAAAAGACACAGCTCCCGGGAGCTCAGGCCAGGCATAGACAATGGCTAGTTGTCACGTGACACATTCGCTCGCGATGTAACACGTTCGTTGCCTCCTAACCAACTCCAGCTGTCTTTCGTTTGAACGGGAAGGCGACATCCCAGTGCCATGTCCACATGCGTCTCCTCCCCCCATCCTTGCTGACATTCTTATAAAATGGACTCCCCTGTCCGTCCATCCCCCGCCCAATCCGTCGTCACCCGCGCGGGAAAATTCCTCCTCGACTCCAACCGTCTCTTCGGGATCCTCAGCTCCATTCGAACCTCTGCCACATGGGAGTCATCTGTTTACGCGACGTGTGCATGCAAGAGATGATCGGGGATCCAAGTCTCGTTCCTCCCTCCCTGAAGGTCCTCTTCCTCAGAAAACCAGGCTGGTCAACCGCGGGTTCTGGTCCCGCTGATAGCACTCAGCCGGGAGGGTTTTCGGTTACACGGCTCCCGAGATCAGGATGACCACATGTCGCGTCGTCGGGTCAGATGCTCAGGCCAGAATCGAGGCTATTCCTGTCCCATCAGTCTAGGTTGGGGACACCGACAATTGAATAGACAGGCTAGGTACATTGCTGGATTGAGGTGGACGGGTGGGTAGGCCCCGTCGCCCCTCACCAATTCCCTGGCTCTTCCTTATTCTCACGCACATTGGGTTTCAGCGTCGTTTTGACTCTAACTTGCTCATCTCACCGTGACAGCGACTATATGCGCAATCTATATGTTTGCATCCTATCGATACCCACCCCCTTACCCGGTGGAGCATGGCCCTTCGGAACATGGCTTGTTCGTCATAAATCTGTGCATATATGCTGTGTGTCCTGAGCTGAACGGCGTACGCACAGATGATCCAGTTGTTTCAATGGGAAAAAGAACATGGACATCGTCGCAATGCAGTGTCTCTTCTATTTGTAGGTGCGTTTGATCTCTTTATTTAGTTCGATCAATCGTTTGGGAACTGCACACAGTACGGAGCTGAAACGATAATCGCGGGTTCCCGAACGCTTTGACTGGTAGGTAACCATGTTTTAGAGTCATCCATTGGTTCCGCGCTTCCCTTCTTCATTGGTCTGTTCCGCCTGTCCTTTGGCGCAGTGCGATCACTCGTGCCGTCTCCGCGGCAGAAGAGGGTGGCAGCGACGTGCATTAGGTCAGAACAGGAATTGTATGATTTGACGAGTGCCATCACGGTGTCTGTACATCGCGGGGTTCATTCCTCGGTACTGGCGAAGAGCGACGTGAGAGAGAGATCCCTACTGAGGTCTTCGATAGTGGACGATGGGGTGGGGCTGTGGTGTACAAACATGCCATAGTACGGGAAAGGGAAGAGATGAGGCGCGATGTTTCGAGGCATCGCGAGTTGGGAGAGAGGACGTTTGTGGGACGGGCTTGGCATAAGGCAGCTCTCTCGATAATCTGTCATCCTGACTTGGGCCTTCTCGATCCTATGACGGAACTGAAGCAGAATGTTGGCCCTCTTAACGCCATGACACACTTCTTGATGATCACCACTCAGATCACAGTTGCCAGTAGCAACTGTGGTTCCTTCTATCACTTTCGCATCTCGTCAAGTTGAGGTAAGCATAAACAATGGGTTGCAGTTGGATGTATACTGACGGGCAGGAGTAGGGAGCCAACATATATTGTAACGTCCCTCGTAAGTATCTCTCGGAGGCGTTCTGATGAATGGAATGAGCGACTTGATTCGTAGTAGCGCGTTGAAACGAACAAATGGTAGAAATGCGGAGTTGACTTCGAGAATATTGCTCTTAGGTGCCACAGCCTTCAAGACTTCTCAGTTGCCACCGGAGGCCATAGGATACGACTTCATTCTAAATGAAAGCCACGATTCGATCTTTTTACTGCAAATGTCCTGTGCCGTATACGAAGCTGCTCCCGCACCGCCTTCTGTCACCACCCCTGCATCAGGTTGTATTGCGTGTTCGTCAAACGTTGGAGGGTGAGACATCACGCGTCACTCCAAACGAGTCTTGAAACATATATTTAATACACTGGGTAGAGGATATAACTGGCAGGGTAACCCAAGACCAAACCACTGCCAGCCTCCCTCTCTTCGACACTCATTCTCTGTTTGTCATTGAACTATTAGGCATCCTTGTTTCTTTGTACTTGCCATGTCCTCCGACTTGCAGTCGGCTTTGCAGCTACTCCCGATGAATAATTATAGATCCCGTACGGTTTCTCATATCTTCGCTCAATGATTAATCTTACAGACCAACACAGTTATCATTGTCGCTGCTGTCGTATACGATTATTGTGAGTGGTGACTATCCGCACGGTATCCTTTTTATTCTAAAATGGCCATTTCAATCCTACCACTGCAGTCCTCACCTTTTCGAGAGAGGTATGTTATTTCACTCACCACGTCATATCACTAAGATGAAATATTCGAAGATAGACTATGTTTGGGTGGGCAACAATTATCAAGGAAGTACTGAGTCCCTGACAGTCCCACAGTGCAGACCCTGGTCCTGGGTCTCCACAATGTTTGTTCCGGTGCGTATAAATGCTCAGAGGGTACCCCGTTGCATGTGTTCCAAACCAACACTTCCGTAGGTCCGCTATGTCGGTCTTTGTTCCACTATGTAAGTCTATGGTCGCTACGACACATAGCAAATTATACAGCTAAGAATTAAATTATGCTGAAGTTTCGAAGGCCTTGGTATGTTCAGCATCAAATCTGAGGTTCATTGAGCTGATCGGATACGTTCACAGCGGGTAGTACCTTTGTCCCTGGCCCTGTCAGAGTCAGTCTTTCTGCTTTGCACATTATCCACTTACAACATAACAACCATCTTCTGGTAGATGTATGCATCTACACTCAGACTGAAAATCGTATTGATAACAGTTTGATAGGTGTAAGTGGATCAAATTACTGATTGTAAGTTATTGTACCCACCTAATTCCTTTCTCCAGACTGAGTTCAATTACAGACGTAATGATCCTGCGGGCGTATGCAATGTGGAATCAATCCAAAAAAATTCTCCGGGTCCTCCCGTTTATCTATGCCTTACAAGTGATTTGTTCTGTCGTCCTGACAAGCATCTACAACGATCCCAATACCCACCTTTCAGGCATGTGTGGAGCCAAATTATACACATTACTGTATCTCACAGAGATGGCCGTTCGTCGCCCACCAATGTCTCTAGTCACAGTTGTTCAATTGATTGATTTCTCTTTCAATTTGCAGTGCCTCATTGCGCAACACTGCACTACCACTTTATGTGTGCGTTATAACCCTGCGATTTCCTCTCAGTGCTATGCTTTTGGTCCACATACGGTGCTTCAGAATTGCTTTGGGAGTAAAGTACGAGAACACGACGTGTATTTGATGATACTGGCTCGCATACTGCATTGATAGAATTCGCCTCCAAGAGCCCAGCATAATACTTGAAAGTAATCTTAGCGTTTCTGTGGCCTGCATATGGATGCCTGCATACAATCTACCCTTGAACTCGGGAACTTGTCGGTGTGCGTCCGAGTGCATTGCTAGCGTGTGTTCATGAGCGCAACCATCCGAGCCCAGGAGAGACACCCGCGAACCCTCACGACGACAACCTGTTATACGTCTATAGAAACGAACGCACGCTGAACCGGAAAAATCCACGCATGAATAGGAATGTGACGTGGTGTGGTGAACTGGATACATTCATCTGCCATCTTGCGAAAAACATACCTCCGGCCCTGAGCACTCCCTGTTGGAGAACGTCCTGGAATACACACGCGTTTTGGGCGTGGTGTGGCATACCGCAAGCGGGTCGGATGCGAATTTCACGCTCGTCGTGAGCCGAGTCCTGCAGCCGTGAAATGACGGGACCGATAAGTCTCAGGTAGTAAGACTACGACGGCCTTCGAAAACGATCTTGTTTAGCGATGAAACACAGCCACCGAACCAACCTCTCATCCGCTGCGGTTCCAAGACTCCTTATCCCCTTTTCTATCCCTCTTGGAACCGCACTTCGGTTACATCCCCCACGGGACCACTTTCAGCAGTCCAAGTCTTCCTTTTGAGCGGAAGGGCGACAACTCCAACACCATATCCGTGTCCTTCCCCGCCAACGCTTCCATCCCCATCCTCATCATTCCCTTGTGAAAATGGATTCTTCCACTCGTCCATTCCAAATCGCCTGCGTGGAAAAATTCGTTGGAGCCCTCAATCGTCTTCCCTGGATCGCGTTCTCGGCCATCTCGAGCATCTCTATTACGGGTGAATACTATTCACCTGCAGGCTCTGGCCTGGCTTACGTTGCTCAGCTGGGGGCCGCGAGGTCGGCATAGAGGTGAATTCACCACCGCGTTTCGTGATATCGGGGTAGGTACATAGGGCTAGGGTGGTGGAGGTTGTTCACGCCGGCGATTAGCTAGAGGGGTTGGGTTCACTGGGTTGAAGCAGACGCGTGAGTAGGCCTCACCCTCTCCCCACTGTATACGCAAGGTTAAATCCCCCTTTTTGGTGCTATGTGCGATTTATACATTGTATCGCATCGATACCCGCGCTCCCCCCATCTATCTTTCAACTTTCATGATGGAGTATGATGCTTCAGAGCGAGAGACAGATGTTCATTGTAAAACCTCTTCATATGTGCTTGGTATTCTGGACTGAACAACGTGCATACAAATGATCCAGCCGTTCCGAAGGGAAAAATAACATGGTCATCGCAATGGAGTGTCTCGCGTACCCGAGTCCCCAACGCTTCGACAGGTGATTGATCATATCCCGGAAGCAACCATTAATTACGTCTTTCGCTCCTTCACCGATCTGTTGTGCCTGTCCTTGGCTCGCGTTGACCTTCATTCTTGGCTCATCTGACAATCGATGGGTCTCGTCCCATGGCGTTGGGAAGCCCCATACTCCACCTTGTTCGGGACCGCTAAACTGTATGAATACGTTCTCCTTTTCTCTATCTAGTACACCCGTCTCATCCTGTTGTACTTGGAAAAAGTGTTCTATTCCCGCCTGTGACGTACACCAACGAGAAAATCTAATATAGCCACAGGTTTGCCTAGGTAGAGGGGTCTACTCTGTGATGGTATTGAAGCATCCCATCCAAGCGGGGTGACCGAGCAAGATATAGTGGGAAAAACGGGGCTTACCTTGGCATCACATCAGTGAGACGCATTTCTACTTTTTCGAGTTCAGACTCAGTCCTGTATCCACACGCCACTCAAGATTTCGTTCCAGACCCAACGTTTAATCTCCAATCCGGCCGCTGAAGAGGGTCGAGAGCGTGGTCGAGGTCATCTTCGACGAAAATGGTGTGTACCATGCACAGTGCGAGTTATTTCCATCAGGCTATGTCAATGCGGGTGGGGGGATCCATCGCGCCATCTGCGCGGTGGAAGAAGCCGCGAATGATGTGCCTTTGGTTAGAAAAGGAATGTGTAGTTTGATGAATGCGATGACAGTGTCCATGCTTTAGGGAGTCCAACGACCTAACCCAGTCATGACGCTGCTTTTATTATCACATAATGTTAGGTCACACAACGGCACGACACGCAGAAGCAACCGTGGTTCTCCGCATCATTCCCGCAGCTCCCCTACCGGCTGTTGGTAAGGGTGACTTCCTCGATGTTGGCAGGAGGCGTGCTGATTCTCGCCATCACCAACTTTTCAGTTGCCAGACCGTATTACCTGCATTACGGGCAGGTTGACGTGGGTCACCAGCTAAGAGTAGTTCAACATTGAAATAATTACTTTGTCTTGAAGTGGAGGATAACTCTGGTCTGGTTCCACAGCGTCAACGCTCCTTACTTGCCACCGGAGGTCATAGGATCTGATCCGATTCTAAATGAAACCCACCGATGATCTTTTCACCGCAAATGTCTTATGCTATATAGAAAGATGCCCTCGCACCGCCTTCTGCCACCGCCCCTCGGCATCCCGGGCCTGATTAATACGCCGGGTAGAGGATATAACCACCAGGGTAACCCTAGATCGCACCACTCCTTCTCCCCGACTCACTCTTTTTTGGTCATTCAGATCGCTGCTTCTCTTGTAACTACCATGTCTTCCGACCTAATATCTTCTTTGGAGCTTCTCCAGATGAATGACTATTTATCCCGTACGATTGCTCCGAGTCATAATTTCTCCTGATGGTTGATCTTATAGGCCAGCACAGTTATTGGTGTCACTGCTGTTATATACGATTACTGTGAGTGATGCCTATGTGCATAGCATCCTTTCCGTTCTGAAGCGACCATTCAATCCTACCACTGCAGTGCTCACCTTTTCAAGAGAGGTATGCTATTTCACTCTCCACGTTATATCAGTCAGGTAACAATATTCGAAGATAGACTACGTTTGGGTGAGGAACAATTATTTAGTAAGCATTGTGCCACTGACAGTCCCACAGCGTAGACCCTGGACCTGGGTCTCCACAATGTTTGTTCTGGTGTGTATAAAGGCTCAGAGGATACCCCATCATGATTACAGTTATTCTGAACTGACAGTGCTGTAGGTCCGCTATCTCAGCCTTTGTTCTACCATGTAGGTCTATTGCTGCTATGGTGCATACCAGATTATATAGCTGAGGATTAAATCATGCTGAAGTCTCAATGGCCTTGGTATGTTCAGAAGTAATTCCGAGGTTAATTGAGCTGATCAGATGCATTCATAGAGGGTACTACCTTTGTCCCCAGCTCTGTCAGAGTAAGTGCTTCTGCTTTCCACCTCGTCTATATTTAACATAATGACCTTCTTCTGGCAGATGTATGCATCGAGTTTATACTTGAAATGTATTGATAACCGTTCCATAGGTGTAAGTGGATTGACTGAAATCCCTTCCACACAATCAGTATGAGACAAGGATGCTCCAAAGGTACCGTGTTATATCTGGTAGCCGTCTGGGGGTATGAAATATTCCTTACAGCCGCTGATTGTGAGTTACTACTACCTTCCTGATTCCCTTCTCCAGACTGTGCTTTCAATTACAGATGTGATGATCCTGCGACTGTATGCGATGTGGAATCGATCCAAAAGAATTCTCTGGGTCCTCTTGTTCATTTATATTCCACAGGTTATTTGTTCCTTTGTTTTTACAGGCATCTTCAACAATCCCGATGGTGACCTCTCGGGTATGTCTGAAGCCGAATTATAAACCGTCACCATTGCATCTCACGGAGGTGGCCATTCATCACCCTCCACCCAATTCTCTAGTCACAGTTGTTCAATTAAACAATTTCTCTTTTTGCAATCCTTCATCAAACAACCCACCACTGCTTTACCTGTATGTCAGAATCCCGCGATTTATTCTCGCTGCTACACTTCTCGTTCTCGCCGTCATCCGAACCTTGAAGCAGTCGGTTGATATGTACAAAGCAACCAAGCAGTGGCGGCCTAATCGGTACATGCAACAACTCGCGAGAGATGGAATTCTTTATTTTCTCGTGTACGTCTCGCGTTTCTATACACTCGTTCGTCAACATCATGGCCCCCCATCCGTCTCACCCCCGAGTGCTTGTCCAAAAACTAATCACTTCGTTGTCTTCTAAACTGCTAGGTACATGGTTTTCAATATTGCTATGGTAGTCTCAAACGCTTCTACGACAATCAGCACTTTGGTGTTCTTCCTAAGCGTGTCGAGTTACTTATCGATGTGCACCATTATGCCTCGGTTCATCATCAGCGTGCGAGAGATGTATGACCATGACGTCCGTCGCGGCTGCCAGGGGATTGACACTGGATTCGGTGTGTTATCGCAACCCAATGCTACCCACAATGCGATCGTGTCCGCAATTGCGTTCGCGGATGTCCCCCCGGAGCAGGATCAGGAAGTGGAAGGAGACGCGGACGAATCGGAGGCGATCCGAGTCGAACTGTTGGGAGATAAAACGCATCAGGTTTGAACGAGGGTTCTGGGTAAAAATCGGGGACAAGCACAAGCGCTGGGGCATTGGTCAAAAGTAGGGAATGGTGTATTTCGAACGGTGACTCGGCTTATTTATTTTATCTGTTCTTGGTGTATTATGTATATCTCAAAGCTCCGTTATCTCGGGGGAGCTTCTCCTTTACATGTGCGATTTGATCTGTGCTGAAAACCTTTTCAGGATCTACGCAACGCTTTCATAGAACCAGCATGCTGTTCACATTCCCTGGGTGCTTTTTACAGCGTACACGACGGAACCAAAGGCTACTATCACCAAGGAAATAGGTGAGCGTCACAATTGCACGTCGCGGAAGCATGAACTTGGGGACTCAATGGTTGTCCGGTTTCCATCACAAACGACATCAATCCATCGATCCATGGTCTCGATCCATATCTCGTTCATTCGTTGTTGTCGGCAAGGTTAGCACGAAAAGGAAGAGGGGAGAAAATCTTCAACCAGGTTATACGGCGCTCTCTTAGAACGTTTTCGATGTAATTAGCCATGATACGATGGGTTTCTTTCGAGGGACGCCTAACATCGTCGAGGATCATCAACCGTACTCCTCGGACTCGATATCTGAGCGACAAAACCACTCACTTTGGGATCAAACAAAATAATGCACCGGGTCGTCACAAGATCCGATCGTGGATATTCCGTTGTGAATGGAGGGTGTGTTCAACGTGCTCAAACCCCCCGAACGGGATCGAGCACAGCGTAGCAGAGTTGACAAAGTGAGCGTTGAGCGGCAGGTTCCGTGCGCGGATCTCTGCGAGTCCGTTTACAATGGATTGCATCCATGCTTGACCGAAGCCGTTCTGGGTACCACGGCCGTACGTGTTGGTGACGAGAAAGTTCTTGGCGTTTGTTGGGGGTTGGAGAGGAGTGTCATTAGGGCGAGGAGGTCTTGGGTTGTTTGCGGGAGATGATCACCATCGACTGGTCAAGAATACAACTCAATTCCATGTCCCATAAGCCGAGAGGCAAATACACGGACCAAATCATCCCAATTTCTGGAGGTGGTTGTTATTCACTAGCCGAGGTTGAAGAGGGTGATGCTTACCTGACGCCGACAAAGACGGTATAGAGCGTGCTCTCGGGACATAAATGGTGGGATTGGTTTCAAGAATGTGGTTGCTAGTCACTGCGTCGAACACTTGGGCTAGCACAAAGATGAAACGACAAGGCTACTCTGGATGATGGAATCATGAGGGTAACGGTTGCTTGGCCACACAACGACATTCGTGACGGCACCTAACCACTAGCATCGCAGGTCAGACCTTCGGACCTATTGGAGATGGTGTAGCAACGCTTACGACGAGATCCATCAAGTGAGGTGTCATGTCATCGGCAATACCGTCCACCCTTCCAGGACCATTGGTCAAACGGCCTCCAGCTTGCGCATTCTATGGTATATCGACACTGGGTGGCAAAGTCCCTCCATCATGTGTATCCCCATGTGTGTAAGAATCCTGCAAGTACAAAGGCTTAGGAGGAGGTCAGTCGATTCAGTGATGGATGCACGTCAAAGGAGACCATGATCTTGTATCGGGAGAGATCCAAGCCAACTTTCATGTCTGCTATAGTTCCAGGAAGGAACCTACACTGAGAGCAGGCTACAGCGAGATGGATACCGTCGTTCCCTTGACGGGACCGAACTGTAGCGCTGACACTGGCTGCGAGAGCAAGTAATTAGAGAGCTGAAACATAAGATGCACAAGCTATCAAGGATAATCGAGACGAAACGGAGGTTCCTTTCACTCCCTGGGTCGGCGACCACGCAGTAGAAACTATATTGAACGAATGATACCCACGAACGATACTAGGTGAGGCGACGCGGGCGCAGTGGAGGAACGAAGAAAAGGCGAGCACGAGGCGAGTCGAATAAAGTCCGTCTTCTGCGATTTTCACCAGGTTCTCCGAGCACTGTGCCGATACATAACACGAAAAAGACACAGCTCCTGCATGAAAATCCGAAGACTTTGAAGTTGGCTCGAAAACAACCACGAGTGATCACGCGACGCGTGTGACGTGTTCGTTGGTTCGAAGT
>JBBPNR010000599.1:0-20441 GCA_038091015.1 Boletus vermiculosoides
TAGTACTTACAATTTTTTTCCCACACCTTCAGCATGTCTCTGATAGCCATTGTCAAAGATAATATTTGTGCTATTGATATTAGCAAACCATTGTCATTTCTTTGTTACATTATAAGCAATTGTAATAGGAATGGCATTGCTAACAATATTTACCAGATATGACATATACATAACATGTCAATGCAATTATGCAAGTAAATTAGCTTACATTGACAGAGTTTATATTTGTGTGAAATAGTGGTACATCAATTGGAAAAATCATTCCAGTAGTTGTACATTTTCCCAAGCAATATATAATCATAAAATTATCAGGAACTTCTGCTAAGCATGACACTTGCATAAAATATTTGCATGACCAGGTAAGAGCATTGGCTAGCAATGGAAAGATCTATATTTTCATTTCAAAATTTAATTTAATTGAAATATGAATAATGTCATAGCATGGTAAGGACAAGCCAGTGATGCTTGGACACCACTCCCAACTGCACTACTCTCCCATAGTGCCTCTACACACAACCATCCTCCTGTGCTACCCTGATCCTAGATCTTCCCTGGATCCTCCCTGGAATATCCCCTTCCAGATCTTCCCACCGCTGCACTGCTCTACCTTAGTGCCTTTTACACACAGCTGTTCTCCTGTGCTACCCCAATCCTAGATCTTCCTTGGATCCTCCCTGAAATATCCCCTCCCAGATCTTCCCACTACCACACTGCTCTACCTCAGTGCCTCTTACACACAGCCATCCTTCTGTGCCTCCTCCCAAATCTCCCCTCAGAGATTCCCCACCTCATGTCAAGCTCCTATCTCACTTGAGACACCACCACCCTCCTCATATTGCACCCCAACCTCAGTCCATCCATGTGATCACTCACATGCCATCACAACACATCATGCCACAATGATTCCCATGACACATCTCCACACTTGTGACCTTCCCATGGCAGTACCCATCTACCATTCCTATTGTTATCCTCACCATACTGATGCCAGGTTTCCTTTTATGAATATGTCTCTTACTACATATGTATATTAAGGTTAGACTGCACATGGACCATCTTACCAGATTGGAATATACCTGCCCTAAAGCCTTTACGACTGGGGTATATAAGTTAGAGCTCTGCTCTAATGCCTCTCTCTCTCTCTAACCTTGATCTGACACCCAAAGTGTACTACCTTATGGTATACTCTTGTGGTAATCATCATCTGTTCCCTGCAATCCCCTCTTGCTTGCCCTCTATCTTGCCCTCCCCTCCTTCTCCTTCTTTGAAGGACTCTTGTCACCATCTTCAAGAACCCTCTGAGCAAGACTCCTTATTGCTCATCTAGATCACTGCCCTTGATGACTCCATCATCAATGAATCTTCTCAGATGAACTCCCTCTTCATCTGACCAGCTCTACTCCTCAACAACATTCCATAGACATTGGCTCATTGCTAGATTCTCTGCTCCTATTCAGAGAACCAGACCTCTTCAATGATGCCCTTGATATCACCATCCCTCTAGATCAAGCCCTTCAAACCTAGTCCTTGTCCTCATCACCATCATTATCATTATAGGGATTTCTTCCCTTGTCACTTGGATCCTAGTTGTTGTAGACAACCCAAAGCCTCCTCTAGGATCAAGCCAGAGTCTACCATAAGGCAGACTATGCTTCATGTCCACTTGTAATGGTTACTGGTCATAATCATAACAGCCACTCCCAGTGCTGCAATTGAGTCTGACCTGTCGTCATGTACATCAGACCATGAAGCTAAGTCCACCTGAATGGCACACAAGACCACCAATGTCACAGTTCCATCCACCAGCACAAGTGGATTACTCCTAGCACTGAGTCCCACATCTGACCCATCCACCAGCCTTGTTGAGCCAAAAAGGAAAGATCATGCACCTGCTACCAAGAAATCTTGTCACCAGGGTGGTAAGAAGTCTAATGGATTTT
This sequence comes from Boletus vermiculosoides, assembly GCA_038091015.1. Classification (NCBI taxonomy): domain Eukaryota; kingdom Fungi; phylum Basidiomycota; class Agaricomycetes; order Boletales; family Boletaceae; genus Boletus; species Boletus vermiculosoides. The sequence continues at coordinate 1,941 of JBBPNR010000599.1, forward strand.
GATTGCTACATCCTGGAATGATCACTTTTTTTTTTGCCTTTCATTTGCTCACCATTGCTCTCCACCACTTTCTGTTGCTTTTGATTGCTTTTGATTGCTCTCCACCATTCCCCATGTTACAAGTTGTCATCATGTTTACTTCTTTTCTTTCATCTCGGACTACCTATGCTTCCCTTTCATCATTTACAGGCAGCCTCATTTGAACACTGTTGCAGCCTAGTTATTTTCTTCCCTTTTTCTCACTGATCTAATCCTTACCTTCCATCACCTTCCATGATATTCCACCATCAGTCAGCACTTTCTTACCAATCCTTCCCCTTCATTCTATGAAGTTCTATTTACTTCTATTTGTTCTTCATTCTTGATTTGTATTTAAACCTTCGTAGCTCTACTCTTGTCTTCAAGTTAGACCTACTCAGTATAACCACATCATTGTCCTTGAACCTCTGCTCTAAGTCATCATTGTACTTTTGAGTCAATGCTCTTTGTTTACCTTCGTCATTGTAGAAGTCCTATGACCCCCTCCATCCTAGTGGAAGTCCCCTAGGACCACCCCCTTAGTCATTGTAGAAGCCCTACAACTCCCACCGTAGAAACCCTTGAAGAGACTGAGTCTATTACTATCCCTACCTGGGCTAGTCATAACACCCCACATGTATTTTGCAGCTCATCTTTCCTTTCCATTGCTTTCCATTGCTCTCCATCATTTTCTACATGTATTTTGCAACCCTTCAAACTCAGACTTGGGCACATGCCACTGGCATATTGGACTGGTATTAATTACATATGTATCAATAAATGAATAGAGATAATTTGGTGGTCATACAAAGGCTGGTATGCCTAGTAGTAGCTTGCAAGAAAGTGAGAATCTAGCAAGGCCTAGCAAGGCAAGGCATTTTGGGTGACAAAATCTATATCTGTACTAGGTCTAGCTAGTAATTGTAGGCCTAGCAAGACTTTGCTAGGGGGAAGGGCCTAATAGACTCCAGCTAGGATGGCATATTGCTTGCATGATGTAGCAGCAGTGTGCAAGAAAGTGTATTTCCTCGCTAGGACTGCTAGACCTAATAGCCCTTTTATGGCCTCCTATGGCCTAGCTAGGCCTAGCTAGATCTGGACACATTTGCTGATGCAGTATGGAGGTATGCATCATAATTTCAGACTTAGATTAGATTAGATTTGGTGACTGGTCTATCTAACTCAGATTTTTGGCAGCCAGGGGAAATTGATGATGGTGTTACTTACATCATCAAATTGATTGCCGAGTAGTACCAATCGAAGGAAACCTCTCTGGAGAGATATGACCTCATGTTGCCTTACTTAGGTCAGCCGGCAGTGATATACCTTGTTTGGGCATGTTATGTTTCTACTATTTTTGTGATGGCCTCGCACTGGATTTTAATAAACTTTATTTGGCCCTATGGACGTCACTTTGTACACGGACCCCTCGTCAAGCAAGGTGCAAGCCTACTACTCCCCGAAGGACCGCGAAGGTGACCTCTGAGTTCCTCAGTATCAGGGCTTCTTCCACTTCAAGCACTTCATGAAACTTATATCTACCTTCCACCCGCCATCATCTGTTATCGATTCTCTGAAATGCACGCTAGCAGACGAAAATGGATCAGAGTTCCTTCTCGTGGCAAAACTAAACAGGGTGGACATCTACTCTCTGAAACCAGAGGGTCTCCGCCATGAACAAGGAATCGAAATATGGGGAAGGATACGAACAATAAAGTCGGTTCCTATTGTGGTATTTCATATCCATTGTGGTGTCTGTTCTGTCAATGATGGCTTGCTCAATTAACAGCACACCACTAGAATGAGCTTCTTGGTTCTCACTGATCACCCAGACCCTGAGCTGGTGTTCTTGCTATTCACGGCCTCCAAATCCGGTGAGAGAACCTTCTGTGCAACCAGGCATCTCGCTCTATTCGAGAGAAGTGCACGACCAGCAGAGTTCTGCCATGATGTTCTCGTGGATCACTCAGGTGCCGTAGCCGTTGTAAGCATTTACACGGGAAAACTCAAGATCATCACTCTGACGGAGGATGGTGGTTACGAAAGAGACTTTGACGCATCGTCAGTATGCATTTCATATTCCAACGTGTCAAACTTGGCTAACAATACGTATGCCAGAGTTCTGGAGCTGAATCTTCTCAGTCTTGCCTTCGTCTCTACGTCGGTTGAATCGTACACGCTCGCTATGCTACACTTCAATTTCCAGCAACATCTCCAACTCCTCGCGCGTGATATTCAAGTCGATGATCTTCAACTTTCTCCAACACCATCGCAGCTACTTCCTCCTCTATCACTTCCTGTGAAGTGGTTTTCTATCGAGGAACAGGCGCCGCGCTTGATATTTATTCCCTGTATTGAAAGCAGCGACAACGAATGTGAAGGGGGAATATTGGTCGTCGGGGGGCGGAAGATTCTTCTCTATGATTTAGCCTCTAGCGATGTCCTGGAACAAAATATCCGCAAGAGCCGCCGCATGGAGAAGAAGAAGAACAGCAGAAATACAGAAGAGGCTGCAAATGCGAAGCAAAAGGAAAAAGAGAGGGAATGGAAGAAGAAGAAAGCACGTGCGGTGATTACGTGGCCATGGTCTGAAGTCGCTGCGTGAGTCTTCAGTGTGGTCGAAGTTGGAGAATCGATGATCACATATTTTGTGATAGCTTCTGCCCGCTGACGCAAGAAAGTGATACGTTCTTGATAGGCGATAAATACGGAAGACATGCAATTTTGTACGTCGACAGGACCAGTGGCACAGTGTTAACGCTTGTTGCTTTGGGAGAGGTATATGGCTTTTTTTCGGCTTCTTCGCTTGACTGATGTATGAGCTATTCAGGCATCCTCTCCAATGACCTTGACATATCTGGCTAATCAAGTGGTGTATCTCGGATCACATTTTGGCGACTCGCAGCTCTTGCAGATTAGCCCATCCTCCGCTTCCAACCCAGATTGTCCAACGCTGCCCATTCCTGCGTCCGTTCGCGCTATCAAGCCAAAAGACCTTGGCACGGTGGCCAGGAACAGGGATGATGACGGTGCTGAGGGGATTATCGTCAATGGCAACGGCGGCCACTTCATTGAACTAGAGAGTTTTAACAACCTCGCACCCATTGTCGATGGGATCCTTGTCGACACAGATAATAGTGGACAAGTGTGTATCATATTTGGGATTTAGGACAATATTGATACACTTCACAGCATGAAATTGTTACATGTTCTGGGGGACGGAACACTGGTTCACTGAAGGTTGTCAAGAGCGGTGCTGACTTTCGGGAGGCGGCAGTCGTGCACGGTATATCTGGTGTCGACCGCATATGGTCGCTGCGCGACAAATACAGGGATCAGTGAGTATACGTCAACAGTGAAAGGCACGCTTAACCTTTCTGCAAGGACAACAACTCATATCGTAGTGTCGACTCTCCAAGAAACACATGTGCTTCGTTTCGAGGATGACCAAGGGACTATGGTTTCTAGTGTCGGAGGTGCTGATAAGGGCTTCCTGTCATCCCGGACGTTGGCAGTTTCCAATATCCAACGTCGAATTCCGGGGGATGGGTTAACCCCGTCGGCCTACGTCGATTCCTCTCTAGTCGTACAGGTCGTACCTGAGGGGCTACTCATTCTAAACTACGATTCCAGCCTGCGAGAGTACACTCGGATAGGTGATCTCTGGACGCTGGATAAATTTGCCGATGGCAATCCTGCGAGCTGGAATAGAGAAATCGTTGCTGCCGACATCAATGCGAGTCAAGTCATTATCGCCCTTAATCACGGCAGATTGGTTCTACTTGTCGTGGAAGGCGATCGCTTCGTAAGGCGACGGACGCGAGAGTTTGTGGAACCCCCACCATTCAACTGCACTGCGGAGATCTCGGCTGTGACGTGCCTACCCCTCGACAGTACGAAGTCATACGCCATGAATATCGCCGTTGGATTTTGGATGTCGAAAACCGTTAAGATTCTGTCCCTCTCGGAGCCTGGTACCGCTATGAAGGACGTTTGTGAAACCAGCGAGCTTCCGGCTGCTCCGCGCTCTTTGCTTCTGTACAACTTTACAAGCGAACCTGGAGGAAAGTCACAATTACATCCCCACCTTCTTGTCGGTCTCGTCGATGGCTCTCTTGCAACATTTCCAATACAGAACGCGACATTAGGAGACCAGAAGCTCATATCCATTGGCAATCTTCCCGTGACAATGCATACTTGCCGCATCAAGGATCGCTCGACTGTATTTGCTTGCGGGAGTCGAACATCGATATTATTCTGGGAGAGAGAACGTCTGCAGCATTCACCCCTGATGCTCAAGGTACGTATTATGGCTTCCTCGCGATGATATCTTGGCTCAGTGAAGGCCTTGCACATCAAGGACATCAGCGCAGCTACTGAATTAAACGCGGCAGCGCATCCTGCATCAGTGATTCTGGCTAGCCCGGATGCCCTCGTCATTGGAGCAGTGGCGAACTTCGACAAACTTCATATCCGATCGGTATACTGCCATTTCATGACGTTCATCCTTCTCCTGATCATTGGATAGATCCCTTTAGGCTATAACACTCCGCGTCGCATCGTTCACAGCCCGAGCTGGGGGATGTTTGCTGTTGCCTGTACGCGGCCAGAACCCGCTCAGATTGGGCAGGCAGAGGTGTTTAGTTCCACGGTACAAATGTTCAATCATACCACTTTTGAAAGTAAGTGGTAATTCAGACCGTATGGAAAGAAGCTGACGCCTCCACACGCAGAACTCAGTGAATTTGAAGTTGGCCAAGGTGAAGAAGTAACATCTCTCCATGCCTTCACGGCTACTCTGTCGGGTGTGCCGACGTCTTTCCTATGCGTGGGTGTTACATCGTACGATGACGGGGAACGGGAGCCTTCTCGAGGGAGGGTCGTGCTCTTACAAGTAAATGGTTCGCGGTCGATTTTGGTTGTGATGGCATCCGTAAGCGTCAAGGGTTGCGTTTACGCGATCACCTCGACGCAAAACATGGTTCTTGCTGCTGTCAATAGCTCTGTGGGTATAGTCGTGAGTTTCTTCACGCATAAGTTGACCGCCGACCCCTCTAGGTCATTGTCTACAAGGTCGAGGGGACAGAGAAGCAGGTCTCAATGACGCAATCTACAGAGTTCAATCACAATTATATCATCACCACCCTCGCATCTCGAGACAACCAACTGTTGGTCGGAGATGTACTCAACTCGGTTTCTCTACTGAAACTCAAAGGTTCCCAAATTGAACCCGTTGCCAAGGACTATAGTTCCTTGTATCCGACTTGTGCACAGTTGTTGGACGACAATACCATCATTGGAGGAAATGTGAGGATGTGCTCTCTGATTGCCTACAACTCAAGGCTTATGACCTTCAGAGCGACTACAATGTGTTCACGTTCCGACTTCAAGTAAACGAACTACGTAGAGTTCTCGAGCGCGAAGGTCATTACTATCAAGGTGACATCGTGAACAAGTTTTTGCCTGGTGAGCGATCCCACAGTACCTTGCGAGTTTAATAGGCACTAACATCGTCATTTAAGGCGCACTTGCCTCCCATGACGTGTCAGTCGACATCCCAATGGTGCCTAAACAACTGTTTTTGACAGTAGCTGGGCAAATCGGTGTTATAATTGACCTAACCGACGACGAGCTATCGCTTCACATGACAGCTTTACAGAGGAATCTATCGACCTTTTATGAACTCGAGACGGGTATCAGTCATTCAAAGTAAGAGTTTCTTCCCTCCGAGAGCTCACGTTACTGACGTCCCTCAGGTACCGTGCACCAAAGAATAATTCCGGTCGAAGTGACCTAGAGGCAACCTCTGTTGGCTTCCTCGATGGGGACTTCTTAGAGTTGTTCCTCCAATACATGGATGACGAGCGGTCTCTTGAACAGATCATGAAGGGTCAGTCCGAGCCTGAGGGGTTGACATGCACGCCGGATCGGCTACAGAAGGTATTAGAAGGATTGCAAAGCTTGCATTGAGATGGTTGTTCACAATAAATGTATCTCGAGAAATGAGTGTAACTGTAACCCTGTATGACGGCTTGCTAGTGAAATATAACTCGACAAAAGGGAAATCAGGACCAGAGACTGGTTAAAAATTGGGTAAATGTGGAAAAGGATGATAGCGACTGCATGCCTAGTCTCACACTTGCTTCATCATGAGATACTCGGGGTGCAAAGTAAAATCCTGAGACGAGAACCAGATAACTGAAAGTGCATCAAAGTTAGCCAATCGCTGACTTCCAAGCGTGGATGAGGGGGTATACCTGAGAATGAGGATGCTTCCTCGATGATAGTTGCTCTTCGCTTCGATATACGTGTAGGTCATCAGGAATACGGCAAGGATAATGACCACAGCGTCCCAACGCGGTAAGATGAGACTAGTAATAGGAGTGGTGATGATCCATACTGCAACAAGGCGAGGAGAGGAAGGAGAAACTCACGTGAACGAGTGGGCAATTTCCCCCATCCGATCGGGAGCATACCAGGCAGAAAATGCCACCATGGTAGGAATTTGGAGGAGACAAACTTGAAGCGCGTAAGCGGAGCCAATTTCCATGCTGTGGTTGGCAAGAATCATCAGCAGACAATGGCGTGACATTGATTTAACCGCAAACCTCAATGCAATGTTTTCGTTTAAAGCGAACGATATAGCATTCATGAATTCCGTAGTATTTGGAACCAGGGCAAAAAGGGTGATACCAAGGAACTTCTCATCGATGCCTGAGCCCTCCAACACAATGTCCACAACGTCGACCAGAAGCTCTGAAAGTTTTGATTTTTTAAATTGTAAGGACATCACCATCGACGAAAGACATACCTGCAATGACTGCATAGAGCGCGGTGCATGCCAACAATACAGCAGTGCTAGTCATCCTGCTCCATTCGGGAGCCTCATGCCCACCATGGCCACCAACACCAGGGTCCGTATCGCCTGCCGCGGATGTCTTGAATCGTGCTGGGGAAACGGACTGACTCTGTTGATGTCTTAGCGCGCTGACAGTTGCAACCGCAACCGCACGCGTGAAGTCGTCTTTGGTCAGGCTCTCGGGTAGTTGAGTGTTCTTGATCGCCAGGTCCACACTTTCCATGAGTGGCGTAAAGTGCTGTTGTGTCGAAGGCGGAGGCGCATACGATACACGTCTTCGGTCAGGTGAGATGGGAGGACGGGACATTCCGGCTTGCTGCTGAACAGGGGTGGACTCGACAAGCTTGGGAGACAAAGTTTGGCAATTGAAAGGTATATCATGCTCGACACCCGCAGGATCCCCGCGTTTATGTGTTTCTCGAACAGTGAGCTGTGGTGTAGTGATAGGAGTGCGTTGATATCCGGAGACACGGTGTGTGGGCGGAATTTCGAGGGAATGTAGGAGCGGTTGGGGGTTTTGCCAGATCTGGGTGGCATGGGTACGTAGAGAGAACCACAATCCAACGAGATACGACTGGGAAAATTTATTGAGTAACTTCGAGTGGGAACGAAATTATTGCGGTGCTTACAAACAGGAGAATCACTGCACAGAAATACATCAAACTCTTGACGGTTGATTGGTAGAATGGGTCCTTGACAGGATCTGGGTGTTGATAATAGCAATGATCACACTTCCAGTTTGGAACACTTCGGTCAGAGCCGATATCAGGACAACCACTGCAGACCAATTGGAACTAAGGGTCACAGAACACAAGATCAGGATTAGAACATGGGAGAACTTGATCGTACTCACGTTCCCATAGATCTGATAGAACAACGTTGGTGTAAGAGTACCGATGAAAGCCATGATTAACATCATGCTCGTGACTCCCGCGCTCTTAGCATTAAACTTTTGCTCCTTTTTCCTCAGGGCCCCCGCGCACATACTCATGCCTGGCATCAAGAGAACTCCTGCGAGCAAACTCCCCACGATCGATCCTTCAACAAGATGTCCCTTTCCCCGAGTAAGGGCGATGGAGTACAGGAGGACTTCAATAATGGAACCAAAGGTGGCATTGATGACAGCACCCATACCGATTGAGGACTGAGCTGAGATGGATGCGACAGCCATGCCAATGAAGTAGGACAGCGGTATTATGCTCGCGAGACTCAAGATAAAGATGAGTGCCTGAGAAGTGAGAAAGGCGAGTAGCGCTGGAACGTGTTCGGTTCGCTCGGCCAGAGGAAGCAAGACGAAGCCGTCGAATATGACGAAAAATACGAGGGGAACGAGGTTGATGAAGATTATGTTAACTCCACCAACGGTGTACTTGTAATATTTCCATCCTATCGCGCGATACACGCAGAGTAGCACTGTTGACTTTCGTGATCCCCGAGTCGAAGGCGCGGTTTGACCCTGGGACAGTCGGGGATGTTTGACAGAATACTCGACCGGAGCCGCAGCTGCGGAGTTGGAAGCATCGGGTGGCAAGGTGGTCGGCGCGTCGGAATGAGTGGATGCAACAATGACCACAGGGGGCGGGGCGCAAAATCGAAGTCTCGTCGGGTTGGCGACTATGTACTTTATCAGCGCCCAATTCAGTTTGGCCATAGGGATGGTGATGATAAGTGCCCAACATGCGATACAGGTCAAGAGCATAAGAGGTGCGATCACGGCGCCAAAGGCAAACCAGAAAGCAGTGCGGCCTAGCCAATCTCCGGACACCTTTTCGTATGTATCAGTTGATGTGGTGGGTGACGGCGTAGCCCCGTAGGACTTGGAGGGCAAGAGGAAATGTCGTGTATAAGCTGTCGAGAGCAAGGACGTGCCCTCATTGGGAGAGGCTTGCACGTACGGTTGGGCTTGCTCAGGGGAAAGAGTGGTAATGGTAGAGGTCTTGGATAGTGAAGCTCCGTTGCTCTGTCCGCTTTCCTCCAGTTGATTTTCCTCGTCATCACCGTCTTCGCTATCACCTTCGACATACTTCCCGAAAGGCCATGCAACATACCAACCCAGGCCGAAGACCAACGTAGAGTATCTGCGACCACCCAAGGGCACGAAGTACAGGATGGTCGAGACAGCAAAGCACGCTACAGCCAACCACCAACCAAAGCAGACAACCCAGAAAATGTTTCCAGGGAGTAGATGGCGTTCTGCCCGTGCTGAAGGAATTGAATGCAGTGCAGCGTCTGCATTGCGCGTGATGGACCTAGACTTCTTGTATAAAGCAGGTTTCCAGATACGCAGACCGAAAGGATGTTCGACGTTTATGAGAGATTGACGGTCTTTGAGCGTGATAAGGTCGTCGTCCTCCCGTGTTCGGTCGGCGTCCTCGCTCTCCGGGCTGTCGTCGGAGTCGGGAAGGTCGTCAGCAACAGCCTTGCCCCGGGTATGACGACTAGGCCGCGTGTCGTCGATCTCTGAGTCCTCTTGTTCTTCGCTGAACATGTTGGCTTCCCGAAAGCTTCTCGCGTTACCCCGTGTACTACCCAGGCTGGCACTTCTAGCTCTGTCCCTGGAAGAGTCAGTGGTGGACATGTTCCTGCGAACGGGTTGGCGGGACGTGGAGGAAATTGGACGATTAGGAGATGAGTGATAGGAGGTCCCTTGATGATGGTGCTGCGGAATGTCCACAGCTGACCGGTGAAAGCTATGACTGCGGCTGGGAGGAAGATGGGTTGGCTGAGCGTGGGTGCCAGTTGGAGTAGGGGAAGAACCCGGCGTGAGTGCGCAGTTATCACCGCTGTCCTGTCTACATCCAGAAGGCTCATAAATGTCCATGGTGCTTCTTCCGCTCAGGCTGGCCAGAGGAACGACAGGCTTGACCCCTTTGAGCGTCGTGTGGTGTTGAGCCGGAAATGACCCTGGCGCGCCGAACCAATAGCACTTATAAATCGGTGGCCCCTTGAAGCGTTCGCAATGCAATGGTAATATATAAATAATTAAAAGAAGCATTATGGGACATGAGTAACATGAGCAACTGAAAGGCGTAGTGTTTAGAATAGATACAGATAACCGGACCCATCACTTCCGCAATAATTTTTCTCGCAGCTCGGCACCCTTCAACTGAGCTCGCAGGTATTCCAGACGGTCCTGATACCTAGCAGTTACTTCTTGGCGTCGACGCCGGATATCGAATAGCTCAGCTTCAAGAACATTCATCTCTGGATCTTCGTCCATCGTCGACATCGAGCCTTGTAACCTCGCCAGGTTGACGCTCGATACACTGCCTAGCTCTCCAAAACGTGCATGCGCAAGTGCAGGGGGAGTCGAAGGGGGTACAGCGCGAGCACGAGACGACAACGAGGACATGGATCTCTTTCGGTTCGCTGCGGTGGAGGCTGCCAGCGGACCAGTTGCCCGAAGCGATGGATTGGGACGATGGGAACGTGGTTGAGAGACGTTGGTCCCATATGAGGTGGTGGACCGAAGAGAAACACCGTCAGCGTCAGAACCATGGTATGGAGTCCCCCGACCCGATGCGCTACCACCCGCCGTAAGGAAAGAATCGCTGTAGTCTCCGCCATTCCTACGATTCATGGCAGATATTGAGGGCGAACGGGGTAATGGTGCGTGTCCTGGCATATGCTGACGCCGGGTCAATGCACTGAGCTCTAGCCCATTGAAGGCATCAAGAAGCCTCCGGCCCTCTGCCTCCATTACTTCAATCTCGAGACGGATATCTTGAGATGATTTCACCTTGTCGTCGTCCGGCGACGGATCGCTTGTAAGGATCGAAGGGGAATGTTTTAGATCAGGATTACTAGCTGGGAAAGAGGAAGGGGGTGTCACAGTGCCTAGCCGCCGCATAGTCCGAAAGATTGAATGATGAGAAGCGCTGCCAAGTAAACGATGCTCTGCATGCGACTGCGTCGGAATGGCACTCTGATTATGTCGCAATTCAGGTCTCAGGGTCGAACTTGTCATTTCTGAGGGTATAGCTCTGCGTTTGAAAGGGCTGGATGCTGAGGGACCCAAAGAGAATGTACTTGACGACTCGCTGATGGCGCTGTCTTGTGTTGAGATCGCACTGATGCGACGACTGCCACGTTTGAACAGGTTGGACACCGCTGATGAGACCGAGGATTTAGATCGGATCGAAAGTGGCCTGCGGGACTTGGTCTGAAATTGACGTGGACTATAAGCCTCCGGGTTGAGATGCGAGGCTGCGGATGGATAATGCTCAGTCTAGAAATCAGAGACGAAGTGAGGACTCGGCTGGATTACCTTCATGACGCAAACGACTGGGAGGGCCCAAAGGAATGACAGGTGTCTCTGTGGGAAGAGGGGTGCCGCTGGCTAAACGTTCGAACATGTTCTGCCGCAGTAGTCGGTATTCCTCGTCACTGTGCACAGAATGAGAAAGGATTCTTCGGTGCTGTCCGCTCCGCCAGGAGTTGTTGGAGAGGACTTACTTTAGCAAACCTTCTGCATTGGCTGTTGCTAATTCATCGAGGCGCTGTGCGAGAGTTGAACTGTCTTCCAAACGTGAACCTTCGAGAGACCTCAGCAGAAGGTAAATACGGACGTTATCGCATCTGTGTGAGCTCGAGGCGTCGACCTAGGACTGGACGCTTCGAGGGGCCGCAAGGGCGAACGGGATGAACGATGGAGACCTGAGTATGACGGAGAATCTCGGTCAACGGATTTTTGCGAGTTGGTGTCAACGTGCAAGAGCTGAGGCGGAGATATATTCGCGAAGGTTTCCCGTTGCTTTCCTTTGTGGTTACCATACTACGAGGCGGTGTTAGTGACAATGACGGAACGATGAATGTGAGAGTACTGACGAATCGGGAACGAATGACCTGGGCCACGGACCTGTCACCCTCGGGGAGATTGGTATCATCGGGTGTTCTAGAGGAAAAGAAACCCATTGTCCAGTGCGACGAATGAATTGTCGCAGGCGCAAGAAATGAAAGGGTTGGGTACCCGGGTGCCAGAGGGTCTCCATTCCCCGCGGGCCGCTAATCACACATCAGAACAGACATCTGACACTCTGTCCATCACCAGTGCCGTCAAAACAAAAATTGCAACTGAATATTCATTCCCTCGGACAGTACTTAAGTATAGCTGGTCGTTGCGTTCTCATCGTATTTCCCGCTCACCCATGTCGCTTCTCAGGCATAGTGCATCCCAGATACTAGCACCCTCCACTAGTAGTACCCATGGGCTCATGCTCAGAAGATGTCAACGTGCAGTCGGCACAAGGCGCTGCTTCTCTGTCAACCGTGGCATCCCGCCACCCTTGAACGGGGTAAGGGTCCTCGATCTGACAAGGGTGCTGGCCGGTCCAACCTGTTCTATGCTCTTGGCAGACCTGGGGGCAGATGTCATTAAGATAGAAGAAATATCCAGAGGAGATGACACCCGTCAGTCTTTCATGATTTCGCTTCATCCCCGCTTGATGGGACCTCACAGTAAACAGGATCGTGGAGTCCCCCATCTGCCCCTGTGGTAAAAGATGCACCCAAAGAAACGTCTCATCTACCACCAGAATCGGCTTACTTCCTTGCGGTTAATAGGAACAAAAGATCAATCACAGTCGACTTCAAACGAGCCGAGGGCCTTGAGATCTTACATAAGTTAGTAAAGTCCTCGGACGTCCTTGTTGAAAACTTCGTTTCCGGCAAGCTTGCTTCTTTGGGTCTTGGTTGGGAAGATTGCCAAAAAATCAATCCCCGGCTCGTCTATGCTTCAATCACCGGTATTGATCCCTCCCTGTAGCGTGTTAATCCCACTTTTAACGGTTTGGGCAGGTTACGGGCAGACAGGACCTTATCGCGAAGCCGCAGGCTACGATGTTGTAATTGAGGCTGAGGCAGGCTTGATGCACATGTTAGCATGTTGTTTCTATTATCTCTCTGTTCCCGTGTGCCATCGACTACCATAGCACAGGCGAACCTGATCGCGCCCCATCCAAGGTTGGAGTGGCTGTCACCGATATCATGACTGGCCTCTACGCCCATGGTGCCATCATGGCAGGGCTGCGTTCTGTGAACCAAACTGGCAAAGGCATATGGATCGATTGTAACCTATTCGAGACTCAAGTAGGCATGCTTTTCTCGTGTTCAAGTTCTCACCCTAAGTTAGATTTCACAGCTAGCAGGGCTTGCCAACATAGCTTCCAATTACCTCATCGCCGGGCAAGAGGCTTCTCGGCACGGGACTGCACACCCTTCCATAGTACCATACCAGGTCTTCCCTTGCAAGGATGGCTTCTTAATGATTGGTGCGGGAAACGAGAAACAAGTGACCTCATTCATTTCAGTGTGTTTCAGCCGACTCACTGAGCTAATCACCCACAGTTCAGGCTTCTCGTTACCACGATCCTCCACAAGCCTGAGCTCGTGGATGACGTTCGCTTTTCGACAAATGCGGCTCGCGTAGCGAACCGGGAAGCACTCGTCGACATAATCTCTGCGGTGCTAAAACGACACAATAGAGATTACTGGATCGAGCGATTGAGTGGGGTTGGGTTCGTATCATTCAGAATCAGATGCGATTACGTGAAAATGATGATCCTTGCAAGCATTCCGTTCGGACCGATTAATAATATCGGACAGACGTTTGCACATCCTCAGGCCATTGCACGCGAGTCCACGGTAGAAATCAATGTACGTGTCTCGCCTGTGCAACGTGTTTGCAGGGCTGAAGCACTCTTGTTGGGATAGCATCCCCGCGCAGGCAAAATTCGTATGGTTGCGCCACCGGTTACCTACAACGGGAAAAGGATGCCAGTGCGACGACCACCACCTTGGCTTTCACAGCATACTACGGAGGTATGTCCGCCACATGCACGTGTTGCTGCAGTAAGCCTGTAATGTGCGTCTACAGATCTTGCAGGAACTAGGGTATTCGAGGAATGAAATCGCGAGGCTGCGTGCGAGCAAGGTCGTGTAGGAAGTGTGCCGAACGCAAAGAAATGGGGTACTGGGGAGTGCTAGTGAGTCAGGGAGCGTATGGTAGCCTCGTGGTCGGATGTCCGCTGTGGGTCGAGTCGGAAAGCTGAAACCGTAATAATAAGTACGGTGTGCGTATTTGCAATGGGCACCCAAGGGTTTGCCATTGGGGGTAATGCCCGCAGGTGGGGGCACATTCCGAGTATGGAAACGGGCAATGCAGTGATGGCGGTGATCTCAACGTCGATAATCAGGCGACCGTCCACTTATGTACCTGCCTTCGGAAGAGATCCCTCTGGCTCCGTCTGACTTATAGTCTATTTCATACTTCTTTACCCTTGCTATTCCCTATTGCCTCTCCTTCATGTCTTCCCGTTTCGCAGACACATCAACGATGCGAACTTGGTCTCCCATTTACCACGATGAAAGCCCAAAGCGGCCTCCCCCGTCCCCCTCTAATAAAGCCCCCCCATCCAAGAAGCTTGACGCCAAGTCTCGTGCCGTCTCCGAGGAACCTTGTCCTTCCAAAGTGCCCCAGCCACTCGTCGTCCCCTCATCAGAGTCCCTCCCAGAGTCATATACGGACAAGGTACGAAGTCCCGTCTCGCAAAACCATGTTAGCAGGCTCTGTCCATGTTCCGCCAAGTGCCCACCGCAAGTAGTGCTAATCACCACCTTTGTTCCCCCAAGTCCTCAAGCGATCGGGTCATCGTCGATATGGAAGTATTCCAACAGATACTCGAGTTGGACGAGGGGGATGCCCAGGAATTTTCCCGTGACATGGTCAAAGATTATCTCGAACAAACCCAGGCAACCATTAAGCTCATGGACGAATCCTTGTGCGCTGGTCTGCCCTTGCAGAGTAATTCTGATGTCTCATTCGCCCTTAGCGCAAAGCATGAGCTGACACAGCTTGGAAGACACGGTCACTTTCTCAAAGGCTCCTCCGCCGCGTTAGGAGTCGTCCAGGTGCAGGGAATCTGCGAGAAGATCCAGCATCTTGGCAATCGGATTGATCCCGACAAGGAATCGGAAGCCAAGATATCGGCCGAAGATGCTTTTGCGAGGATCAAACCGTTACTGGCCCGACTGAAAGAGGAGCATGCCGCGGCGGCCAAATGCTTGAAGAAAATCTTCGAAGCACCTAAATCTTCGACCCTTGGGAAATCCAGTGGGCTTCGAGGGTCTGACGATGGCTACTGTGCGACGGTGTATACCTCAGCATAGGCTGCATAAGCCATGCACAAGAGACGTTCGCAGCACTGGTGCACAGTACTTCTGGTACTTGCTGCGATATAAGAAGGGTGTATCCATTTTGTACTCTGACCATTTTATCCCTTGTTTGTTGACCACATTATCTTGCTCTCACATACGCTGTTCCATTACATACGCCCTTAGTTCTCGCCGAGACGATGTGTATGCCTTTAATTACCTTCAAGCTCAAACTTTGATTCACCAATGCTCTTCGTAAGTATCGAAGATATCAATTTACTTCTGTTACTTGTTCCTGGATCTTTGTAACCCATCGTGAGTAAGTATTTTCCTTAGATATTGCCGTACGCGCATCGAGAAGCATGGCATGTCCAATCGAGATCACGGGACTCATTGTTATGCGACGCGACGCGTTCCAGTATAGCGACCATATCTGCTGCCATGAACCACGACGATCTTGTACTGCCCACGCCCGAGCAGTTTTCTGCCTTTCCATATGACCCACCCTATTCTATACAGTCTGACCTGATGAAACATGTTTATTCTTCCATCGAACAAAGGCACGTCACGATCGTCGAGAGCCCGACAGGCACGGTGCGCATCGAGTGGGGTGGCTCCCTCCGACTGAAAAAAAGGTTGACTCTCACAGGGAAAAACTCTGAGTCTTCTCTGCTCAAGCTTGTCTTGGCTCACTGACGAAAGGGAACGTGCACGCAAGGGGCAGATTTCTCAGCAAGCGATGCAGAGTGCCGGTAAGATCCGTTGCAACGCTTGCGAGGCTGGATGACCGTGTCTCATCCATTGCACGCTTGTGGTGGCGCGGATCGCAGGACCGGCATGGGTTTCCACTCAAGCAGCTCAAATAAGACAAAGAGAACTCGAGGCACAAGACCAGGAATATGAAGAAAGGTTGGTAAAAGCGAGAAAAGCAGAGGCCCGTTTGCGAGCGATGGCAAATGCAAGGGTTACGAAGCGTCAAGTATGGCAATTCACAGTCGAGTTTACGACTCATCTGACACTGGAGGATAGCGAGTTCCTGCGGGAACCACACAGGCACCTGGCGAGCAGAGCGAAGAACTGTATCTTCCTGATCGTGAGATGGATGAAACAGAAGATAACATTTCTCCCGCCGTTCGTGAACTGATGGCGAAGTACGTCGCTTTAAATCGCATCATGGAGCGTATTCTCTTAAATTCAGACATAGGCTTAACAACACTGTCTCAAATCGTAAACAGGTTAACGCTCAGGAACCAACGTGCACCAAAGTTTACTATGCGTCCCGTACCCATTCCCAGCTGACACAGGTCATTCCCGAACTTCAAAAATTAAAGTTCAAACATGTCTCATATGGTCAACATTTTTCCCAAGCCCGTGGTGACGAAGCCTGCTCTATTCCACTGTCGTCCGATCAAAGGAAGAAGCGGAGCGTGGAGGTGGACGAAGAAGACTTTACTGGGACTGATCGACGGCAATGGCGAACTGTGTCTCTCGGCTCGCGTAAACAGCTTTGCATCAATGAGGATGTTAGATCAAAGCCGGGCGACCTGGACGAAAAATGTCGGGATTTACAAGATGGTCAAGGCATCTGTTTGAAGTTAAGTGTGTCATCTGATTATGAATGTAGGGCACAAGGAAAGACGGTGTCGATATCTCCCGCTCCCGGAAGACCAAATGCGCTTACTCGATCTCCGAGACCAAATTCTGGTCAGTTTATGACTCGATACATTTCAGTGGCATTCACAACTGTTTTACAGGCGTCTCCCAAAGATATTGAAGATCTCGCTATTGTGGGGACAAACGCTCAGACATGCCCGTATTATGGTTCTCGTAGGGCAATCCCTCAAGCAGAGGTTCGTTATTTAATGTTCCCTACCTTTTTTTGCTTGTTCGCGCCATTGATCGTGCATGCCAGCTCGTGACGTTGCCATACAATCTTTTACTACAGAAGACAGCGCGAGAGGCTCTGGGTATAGACCTCTCGAACCAGATTGTCGTAATCGATGAAGCTCATAGTAAGTGCTAGCACACTAGAGCCGGTTCCTGAACTCACTCATTAGACTTGATTCCTACTTTGCTTTCATTATCGAGTGTCCGTGTAACGTCTCATACACTGTCGACCTCATTAAACCAGGTCGCAGTGTATTACGAGAAATTCCGGACACGTCTTTCTGTACTACACAGTCTTCACCTCAAGCGCCTCATCAACTATATGGAAGCGATTCAGAAGGTCATGGAAGACTGGAAAGTGACCAGGTCAAAGGCTAGCTCAAG
The DNA here is from genome assembly GCA_038091015.1 of Boletus vermiculosoides. Classification (NCBI taxonomy): domain Eukaryota; kingdom Fungi; phylum Basidiomycota; class Agaricomycetes; order Boletales; family Boletaceae; genus Boletus; species Boletus vermiculosoides. The sequence goes on from JBBPNR010000599.1 coordinate 19,240, forward strand.
TACTGATGCGAGAACCGAGGTTTTCACGATTTCGAGCTTTATGGAAAAGCTAGGAAGGAAGGCAATGGGAATCAATTTGCTTGAAATCGAGGCATACTTGAAGAGGAGTAAAGTAAATTGCATTTTTCTACGCTCTAGCATCTTCTCAACGATAATACAGATTGCAAGAAAGATATCCGGCTATGCTGAAGCAGTGTCGGGTCAAGATGGTCGAAGTAGGTTCCACACGTTTCTCATTTGTGTTTCCGTCTAACATTAAATCAGACTCCGTGTCCAAGAAGCAAGCAAACCGTGGTACTCCACCGCTCCATGCAGTTGAAGCGCTCATGGTCGGGCTTGTGGGTGCAAGAGAAGGTGATCTCAAGTTTCCCGTCATTTTGAAGGCAGTCAACTCGTAACAAATTACCAGATGGGCGTATCATCATTTCCCTCGTGGGTGACAGCACGCAACATCCGGAAGAGTTGGAGATAAAGTACCAGCTTCTCAATCCTTCGACAACGTTCCGCGAAGTGGTCGATAGCGCGCGGTCGGTCATATTGGCAGGCGGAACTATGTCTCCGGTTATTGTGGTTCGCGATTGCCCGTGTCTTGTGAACTGACGAAACGATAGATGTCAGATGTGATCGCGCAACTATTCCCCTGGTTGACCTCCGAGCGGCTGTCGACCTTCTCCTGTGATCATATCGTTCCGCGATCACATGTTCAAACGCTATGTGTTACCAAGGGTCCGGTAGGTTCTCTCCTGGAATTCAAGTATGCCCAACAGACGGACCAACGCTTGCTCGGTGAATTGGGGCAACTTATCCTGAACCTTTGCGGGGTAGTCCCTGGAGGGATGGTGGTATTCTTCCCATCCTACTCGTCATTGAACCTTGCCCAGAAGGCCTGGAATACAACACAACATACGGACAAGTTTGGAGCGAAGAAGATGGTTAGCTTTAGCCTTTCGCGATGAAAGACGACGCGATTGAATGTGCTGTAGGTATTCTTGGAGCCGCACGCCAGTAATGAGGTGGAGTCCACGTTGCGAGGGTACGCGGATGCGGTAAAAACATTGGTTCGTTTAGACAATACATCCCAGGTAGCTTTCTCACTATCCGTCAGTCGACAGATGTGTCCGACAAGAGGACGGGTGCCTTACTCTTCGCAGTGGTTGGTGGGAAGCTCTCGGAGGGTTTAAACTTTTCGGACGAACTTGCCC
>JBBPNR010000600.1:0-20439 GCA_038091015.1 Boletus vermiculosoides
GGCCCCGGGTACCGGATCCGAACGCTTAAAATGATGGTGACCGTGACATATCCTAGGGAAGACGGCTGTGTCACGCGCCTCATCGCTTGTGTGGACAACTTCGAAACTCGCCACAATTTGCTCAAACGTCTCAGTTGATTGACAACAGAGCGAGGTGAGCTCCTTGGACTTTGACACATGGCAACATGCCAAGTGCGAAATACTGTTGTTTCCTACATAGAAGTGGAACGCCCCGCGATGTCTATCATCCTCAAAAAGCTTTTCAACTAGTATGAGTAACAAGTAACTACAGGAGCATCGATTCAGGCGCGTCATGCACCGACTCGTCCCATGATGAAGCTTTGAGAAGCTCGAATCGGAACCAAGCTCAAGCCCAGCGAGAGGTGCGCCGTACGCGATCTACTTGGTACGTATGGGCCACCTCGCCAAAACCAAACTATTTGTGCACCCATCAAAGAATCAACGTCCCATTGCCCATTGCGAACATGTTGGAACGTTGGGAAGTCCATGTACTCCTCTCGATAAATCACCCGATATTCATATTCGGTATCTATGTACGACGTCGGCGCGGAAACTGTTCAGTCGGATCGTCTTTGGGGGGACTTCTTGTTTTGGGGGGTGAAGGAAACCGACTGTACCGGAGATCAAGCTATCACCGAATGGAGCGTACAAGTACTTAGTCCGACAGTGGTATAGGTTACCGAGCTCAACGTCCGAGGACATGCGTACGCTGAGGATGAGGTGGGCCAGCCATGACTTTGCGACTATACCGTCTGAGCCTTCAGTGAGACGCTTCTGGTTTGAAGGGCTGTTGAAGATGGAAAAAGACTAACAACATATCAGGGACTAAGTCCGTCTGAGTCAAGCGTGGTGGATCCTGCGAAAGTACTCGGAGTATATAGCGCATTCCGAGTCAGTCATCTCATCGGAATGTTGGGCGTTCAACTGCCAAATGGTAGCGTGCTGTATGAATAGTTGCACACCAAATATTTGTGCATTCGGCCCGCCGTATGGTGGGTTGCAACTTGCAATGAGGCGAGATGGTATGCCGTGGACGATCCAAGCTAGTATGTATTTTATTTATTTTACGTAAATGTTCTCTTACCTGCCAGTGTGGTTTGATGAAAGTCCAAAGTGCGAACAGTGTGGATCGATGATCAGTTGGATTCGACGCGTTGCACCAGTGCAGTCCGCTCCGGCCCATATGGAAGGACAGGACATGATGGTACACGTATGCAACACATTACTACAATCAAAATCAAGTACCCAGTTCCCTGAGACTCACTTCACATATCTCAGAAGGCGCCATGTCCTAGAGGGCATAAGAAGCGCTACCGATCCGTTCTCATACGCGTACAAGGTGTTCTTGCCATGTGGATGCGTGCATGGTGGAAGCCATATCACCCGCCGATCACCTTCAACAAGCCAACCATCCTTCCGGACCCGATATGCCGTGTGGAAGTTGCTGTCAACGGTGTCTTCAGGGTCAGAACGTGAAAGCAGGTGGGGGAGTAACATGGCAGGTGAGTCTACTACCTCTCGACGTGTGCAGAGCGCACATTGCGCCATGTCGTTAGTGTCGAATGGGATAGTCCAGGTGAAGGCAGTCCCGTCCTCGCCCGCAGACACGAGCCTGGTTCGATCGTCCGAGAATCGGATAATGTCCACTTTTTTGACCATCGCCTGATCGCCACGAACAATGTCATGCGACGCAGACGTTGATGGGGACCACAAACAAAGTGAGCCATCCTCTCGCCCGATTGCGACCTTTGCCCCTCCAGGTGTGCCTCCCGTGTACGCAAGCGCTGTGACCATTGAGGTGGAGGCCCAAAACGTGGCCTTGCATTCCCCGCTTGTACGATCCCAAATCTGGACCACCCCCGATTCGGAGCCGGCAATGATCTCCTGCGCATCATCGGAGAAAAGGAGCTCGCGGATTGGCGAGCCGTTGGCCTCTCCTATGCTCGTTCGTTCTCTGCTTGCCACCCTGAATATATCCACTTGGCCGCATTTGCGCCCGCATGCGATCCACGCGCCGTCGGCGGATGCGACAAACGATCGGACATTCTTCAGTCCTGTGACCTGGGCACGCTGTTCACCCGTCACGGAATCAAAGACGTACATCGTATACTTGTCGTTGATCAGGATGTCCCGGACGACAGAGAAAAAAATGCTCCCGTCTGCGGAAAACTTGAACCTGGCGTCGTCAGTCTCCAGTATTAACGTCATTGCTCCTGCCATTACTCCCATGTTGATCTCCTTCACAATCTGATAGTCTCCATCGGTCAAGTACCAGTGGTGTCGGCAGTGGAGGATGAAACGTCTGCCATCGGGCGAGGGCGTAATCTCATTGATGAGTCTGAGCGGGTCCAACTTGGCCGATTTCTCAATCTCCTCCCATGTTCTCCCCTTTACACTGAGATCAATGATCTCGAGTGAGCCTAGAGAGTCGCCTGTCGCAGCCCAAAGACCATCTGGCGATATCGAAACTGTAGTCACGGTGCGACTGCTCCGCAAAGGTGGATTATTCGCTGGGGTGTACAGTGATCCAGAATATAAGTCGCCTCTATGTGCAAACACGAATGACTGGGACTGGGCTGCGTACGCAATGGTAACGTGCTCCGGATAGGTGTCATCAAACATGTGACGTGAAATGTGCCTGACGACGGATTTGGGGAGTCCCCATCCGAACGCCTTCATCTGCCACGTAGGGTGACGCTGCCACATCTCCTTCAAATACTCTCCCACTGTCCAAATGGTTTCAGACGCGTTGCGTGAGGTAGCGTTCCATGATAGGATCGCCTCATCGCAGGCTGCAACGACGCGCCTGTCTTCGTTAATAAAGTGAACAGATCGTATCCCCGTGTGATGTCCTTTTGAAAATGTCTGCGTGCATTTCCCAGAATTGATATCCCAGATCTTGATCGTCTTGTCTTCCGAACCTGACGCGAGGATGCTCCCATCTCGAGAAACGGCGATGCAATTCACGGGTTTGCGATGACCCGGCAACCCGGCAACCAACTTCCCAGACGACATGTCCCAGATGATGATCAGATTGTCTTCCGACCCTGAGAATAACCGCAGCGAGTCGCTGGAAAACGCCAATGAGGTCACTGGTCCTTCGTGCATAGCTAGACGGTATAATCGTTCTGCCGCCTCTACCGACCACACCTGGATCCCATGGTCACGCGAGCCAGATGCCAGCAAGGTACTGTTCTTTGAGAACTCGAGACACGTGATCGGTTCCGTGTGGCAACCCTCATCTGTCAGATGTTCTCGACCGACTTTTGGGTCCCATACTGTGACAGTACCACCCTCGAATGCAGTTGCCAAGAAGGCTCCAGATGGAGAAAAGCGGACAAGTAGCGACGTCGACGAACGAGTTCCAAGACTCGCAACGTTTCCGCCTGTAATCACATTCCACACTTGCACGCCTTGCTTCGCCCCGGCGGTAGCAATCAACTCGCTATTTGGAGAGAAGACGACAGAATGGATGGGACTGTGGAGATTGATGCCTTTCCGAAGGATGGCCATATACGCAGGAATAGGTGTTTGTAGGATCAGTGTCCCAAATGACTGGTGCTTGAACGTCTTGTGGATCATGCTGTTCTCGGGAACGATCAAGATCGCCGTGAGGTAGGCGTGCAACGCGCACTGGGAGATCGGGTCCATGTAAAGTACCACAATGCGTTCAGCGCTTTGAAACAGCATGATTGTATCCACTGGGATCTCACGCAACGTCTGTAGAACATCTTCAGCCTCAGGGCCGACACTATGATGAGCAGACAAACCTTCAGCCACCTAATACCCTCGCGGAGCATCATCACAGCACTCTCGAGTTCGCCAAAGATACTGAGTGCCTCCACCCAGCATAACAACACTGTGGTGCTGAACCTTTGCAGCGCACCTAGCAGCGCCTCATCGGAAATCCCGTCATTCGTGAGCTGCGCGAGATGACGGGACCAGTGGCGACAGGCGTACAAAAGAGCTTCGTCGAACGCTGCCTCCCGACGTTTGATGAGATCTGGAACTTCGTTGTTTGCTCTAGCGGGGTCCCCAATTCCACACATGTCACGCTTCAACGAATTTGACATCGTCTCGAAGCACAGCCGTGCTATGTGCCGATGGTAAACACCAGGGTTGATCGCATGTTCTCGGGATCGTTGAGGATTGGTCAAGAAATCGCGAAAGGACGCATGATAGAACTGGATGGGTTGCTCGCTGTCTTCTGATGCGAGGAGAACCGAGCTGAGGGCAGGGACGACGAACCTGACATCCACGTCGAGTCGTTGCAACAGCTTGTGCAGACCTGATATAGACATGGGGATCGTCATGCAATAAACGAGGCCAAGCACGAGATGAGCAACGTCTGGCTCAGGAAATGCGGAAATGGCATCCCGATACAGCGAGTCGAGGTCAGCATATGCAGAGTCGGCGGATATAGAGGCCGTGTCCTCAAGAATGTCCTGCAGACATGAAATGGGATTACGCGTCCTCGCTCCCACGAATTTGACGACCGCGAAGGCAAAGATGAAAAATCCACCAGCCTTGCTGACAAGACGCTCGAGCTCGTTCGGCGATGGCCATGGACGAGGGACATCTTGCATGACTTGAAGACGCTCGTCATATATATCGTCCAGCGCATGGCGTAAGAACGAGCGAATGTCATCCTCTGCGTTGAAAGTGTGGATCTCGAGGGGCAGTGTGAGAGCACAAATGTCTGGCCGATGGAAGCGTGACTGGAGCCAGGGCTCTGATCTGCTCGTGATCAACACTCGCATCGGGAACGAGGTCTTGCGAGGAAGAAGTGCCAGAAGCGCCACGAGCTCCGAAACGATACTCTCATCGTCGCACTCGTCAAGGGCATCGACAACGATAAGAAGTGGTGCATTGGGTGTTTCCGTCGCAGTGGATAAAGGCTGAAATATTAGCTTCTCCACTTGCTCTCGGAGGACCTTCTTCGGGATCATGTAGTCGTTTTCCAGGGCCGCGATGACAGAGGGACGGATAGATGGTAGAGAGGCAAGTAGTTGCATCGTCAATGTCGGGACGACGTGTTCCATGGTATGTCGCTCAAAATCTCTCCGTGAAAAGAAGAAGCTGGCAACGAGACGCTTCTGACTCGCATACTTTTCTGCGATGGTCTGTGATACGGCTGACTTGCCCAAGCCAGCCCAGCCATTCAACCAACATATCGGTTTCTCGTCCGGCTCGTCTACCCATGAGGTGATACGAGCAAGCAACTCGATGCGTGTCCCTTCGATACATTTTGGCGCCGGATACCGCTTTGCAGAATCATAGGCTGCACCGGGCGCACTCGCTTTCTCGAGTACTTCCATGTGATCTGGAAGTGGTGATGTCAAAAATTCCTAGCGAATATCGGCGAAATGACTCGAATCACGATTGCTCACTTGAATGGGAACCCTGGAGGATCTGATTTCCGTGGATGACAGTATTGATCATCTGATTGCCTTGCACTGTGGACCGTGTATTGTAATACTGGTCTCGATGAACCTCACTAAAGGTGGAATGACTAGCATCAATGTGGGATGAGTTGTTGAACATGGCTGAAGTACGATCACTGCGGAAACGAAAAAAATAAGAAAAGGGGAGGTAGTTCAATTAGGGACTACACACTTACCTTCGGATATTTAAGTGCCAGAATCAAAGCTTGATCGAACCACCGCGAGTTGGACCGTTGATCCGCTATCGGTTCGACCAAAACCAACCTTCGATTATCGTGCACAATTTAAAATATACACAAACTCTATTAAGAAGTCGGACGGGGGACCGACGCGAACCCCATGCAAAGTTTGCACACAAAGCCCTGCTTCCTGCTTCCGGAAGTTGAAGTGGTATGTATGGAAAATACGACAGGTATACTCACTTTTGCGGCCTGGAGTGCTTCTTTTGCAGTCCATTTTTCTTAGTTTGGTTATATGGGTTTGTAGTACAAACGACGCCGTAACTAATCTGGTGACCAGCATGTCCGGGTCGGCGAACAATGGCTTGATGAATGTGTTCGTAGGGTGTTCGTGCCTAAACGGGATTGGATCCAGGCGGCGAAAAAACAGAACCATTCGAAGCATGATATTCCTTCGTATGGCGAACTCGAACCCGTACGAAGTGGGAAATACACTAGAACTCGAAACTCGCCTTCTACCAGGAGCGTATGTCGGACACCGCTGTTCGAGATCCGAGATTCGAACGGCAGTTCTATCGATGAGACATTGAGAGATTTGTCTGGGCGCCCGGACCGAGTGCCACGTCGATGGGAAAACGCGGGGCCGCCTATTCGCAAAAGCTGTACGTCGTACCTTGAGCATGGGACCATTCCGAAACGTCCAACTTCAACGCATCTCCATTGCCAGTGGTTCTATATGATCACAGCCTGGGGATGAAAATATAGGAAACGGAAATGGACATCGTCGTCAACTGGACTCGTCGCCAACACCTTTATTTAGGGTTGAACTTAGCCCAGCCTCCAGGGCCCCGGGTACCGGACCCGAACGCTTAAAATAATTTGCTCAAACGTCTCAGACTCTCAGCTGATTGACAACAGTGCGAGGTGAGCTCCTTTGACTTTGACACGCGGCAACACACCGAGTGCGTACTTTCCTACATACGTGAAAGTGGAACGCCCCGCGATGTCTAATCATCCTCGAAAGGCTCTTCAACTACGAGCACCGGAGCATCGATTCAGACACGTCATGCATGACCAACTCGCCCATGTGCATGAAGCTTTGAGAAGCTCGAATCGGAATCCAGTTCAAGCCCAGTGAGATGCGTCGTACGCGTTCTATTTCAAGTTGGTACGTATGGGCTACCTCGCCAAAACTAAATTACTTGTGCACCCATCAAAGCATCAACGTCCCATTACGAACAGGTCGGAATGTTTAGAAGCCGGACGCACGGCCAAAGTACTCCTCTCTCGATAAATGAGATCGCCCGATATTCACATTCAGTGATATTCGGCGTCTATGAGGTAGGTCAGCCAGCATGACTTTGCGATCATATCGTCCCGAGGCCTGAGATGCTTCGGCTATGAAAGACTGTCGAAGCCGGAAAATGATCAACAACATACCGGGGACCAAATCTATCTGCTAATCGAGCGTAGCGTCGTGGCGGATCTACCTGTGCCGTCATGGGAAAACGTGCCAAGATGAAGTGGACCCACTACTAGACAAGTAGGATTTGTCCCCATATGTCTGAGGGTTGACACCACAGAGACCCCGTTGTCCATACTTGGTAGACGGAATACAACAGCAAATCATCTAGTTTTCGATCATTCCCGGGAATGATGACCGTGTGGGACTCGATGGCAGCTTGATGCCGAAAATGCGGAACTACCCTTCGTACATGATCGGAACGACTGTCTACTGATCTCGAAGTTTTAGGTCCGGGTTAGGGAGACTAAGAAGTACCCTGTGTTGGGTATCGGGGAGAGCTCACGGCGGAATAGGATTAACTTGACGTGTAGTAAAGCAGCTGGGTTTCTGCTGCTCTTTTCTTTCTTTCTTTCTTTCTTTCTTTTGCTGTGTCGAGATGCCAAGGAAGGAGGATTGATGGTTACCTTGTTTATTACCACGTGACTTGATCCCAAAATGCACTGTCATAATGCATAAATCTCACAGTGGATCAGCTTTTGTTGTTCCCGGACATTATGCATTATGAACATATCTACTGTATCGCCAAATGTCTTGGTTTGCCGTGCTTGAGCGCTTTGAGCAGCTGTGCCGAGTGTCTATGCGTATGGACAGGATAACATCATAGCATAGCCACTGGGTGTGTCGAGCTGATGAGATTAACCACACGACGACCCGACAGCTGACCAGCACGCCAGGAAATAGCTTGAATTCAGGCATCAATCGTCCTTGAGCAAAGTTGACAACATGACTCGGCGCGTGTTAGCGTACATTGACGTCCAAACAGGAAACCGTGGCACTTTCAACATCACTACGATCTAACAGCAGATAGACGAGAGCGAACGCTTCGGGCATCATTAGACCCGGAATGCGCACCATTCGATTTATGGCGGACCTACCCACATTCATTGGCGCTATCTTCCAGGACTTTCCTCGATGTCAACGTCACTACAAGGAGATTGCATCCATGCAGCAAGACCATGCTGTGTCCACAACACACCACGTGTCAAACCGGTGATACTGTAAATAGCATCCGTCTGAATCCCCGGTTATGTAGAACGTTGATTGCCGGCCACACAGTGCTCCGAACGTCCCCTGCCAACACAGCTCCGAGTCTTGGCTGTGATTCTTGACCTGCCCGTCGATGCGATCACCCGCCAAGGCAGAATGTCTGAAGAACAGCATCATCAGGATGATCAAAATGCCTGTTGGTGCTGCGGATGACTTGGATAACAACGCGTCCAAGGAGTAGGAACACTTAAAGACGCGACCCGTCTACGACCAAGTGCCAGTCCCTCGTTATCACCCCCCGACGCGCTTCTTAGTGGAAACATCCAACCAAGAAAGGACCGAAGAACAACCATGGACAGACAACCAAAACGCCTCATCGAACAGCTCCAAACCATCCAACTCCGCCAACGAAGGGTCATCCAAGAACTCCAAGCGGAAAACGCACGTCTCCTTAGCGATATCGCGGACATTCGTCAGGAGCGGGATACATATCGGGGAAAGGCGGCGCTGGCGCGGAGAGAGACTGTGGAGCTTCAAAATAGGTTGGAAGAGGCCTTGACGGAGTATCAGGATTTGAAACGGGGGCGGGCGACGGTGGTGCGCTTTGTGACCTCATCGGCTGATATGCATCGACGCACTGCGCACTTGAGTTCCAAGGTGGGTTTACGGTTGTCGGACAAGGACCTGTCAGCTAATCATACCCTGCAGACCTTGAATACGCTCTCCGTAGTGAACGAAAGCCCGACGGAAGAGACCGCCGCCACCACTAACATGGTAAGGGGTACGCGGGCCCCACCTTGAGACGCCTGTGCTGACAATCATCAAGGCAGCGCATCCAAAACTGAGACCGTGCCAGAACAAAGAACTTCCTAATCCTCCCAAACAGCGACCCAATCACCACCCCGCATCCGCTGTTTTTTCTCGGCCTGCAGTGATTCAACAAGCGTTTTAATGGTCCCAACCAGTTTTTCTTGGGGTTAGAGTACTGGCTTGCGATACGGATCGTCGCGTCGGGATGGGGGTGAGGATAGTAGATTTGTTTGGCTATCGATCAGGCAAAGTCGCTACGAGGTTTAATTTAGCTCTTGTGCCCTGGACGTAGTGGCAATTTCAAACCCAGACTAGGTTTTCAAACTCAGGCGTACTGCACTTTTGTAGTACAAGTATTCTAGAACGACTACTGTAGTAATGATTTCAAATTCAGACTAATACTGCCTACATGCATGTGAATGTGCTCTACTATGTATCGTCCAACCTGGGAAGCCCGGACTCATCAGATTGACAGAGCACATTGGAATCCTGCTGGGCACCACGCGAGTTATGGCAGGGTTCATGCACGGTTGTTCCGAAATCAAAAACCAGGTGGTCGGTGCCGGTCCGGGTGAGCCGCAGGCCCAAATGCGAGTTCGTGTGTGAATGAAGCGGTCCGACGGAAGCTGCCCCCTGATAATGTACATGCGTGAATGAAAACAAAGAAACAGCCACTAACAGTACATACTTACACATCGACATCACGATTACGACTCAAGCGCCAAGTAGCTGTGAATTCGTGGTTGAAGTAATGCTCAAAATTTGTGAAAGTATTTGCAACTCTGGTGGAATGATGATGCTCACGCAACCGGGCGTTTGTTTGAAGCATTTCCACGTTTCTCGTAATATTTGTTCTTCTTTATCCCGGCCTTGTTTCGGGCCTCTGCGTGTATCTCCCAAGGCGCGCGGATCGAACATGTTGTACGATGGTAGAACCTCTCCGTCGAGCGCAACTTTGGGACCAGCAAGTTCAGAGACAGAACCCCTCCTCCAGTCGCAGTCGCATCTCATAGCGAGGACGTCTGCAGAGCTTCCAGAGGACGTCGAGAATGGTTCGTAAAAGAGGAACCTCTATTGACGACCAGCTCATCCCTGCCAGTGAACTCTAGGCTGTTTGTTGACGATATGCCTGACAATAAACGCCAGCTGGGTGGGTTAGGAAGTTGGCATGCAGGTCGAGTTCTAATGGTTATTCTTCTAGGGCTACTCAGCACCATATTCCTCATCTTCAACAGAGTGATCGGAACTGGGTATGGTTGTCTCATCTTTGGAGGAAGATAAGCTGACTGTATATCCTAGAGTCTTTGCAGCACCGAGTATCATTCTCAATTCATCGGGGAGTGTCGGTATGACCTTTGTCATGTGGATTCTCGGCGCATTGGTTGCCGCCGCAGGGACTGCGGTGTACGTTGAATTCGGGACAGTGAGATACAATCTACGCTTCGTCGGCACAGTATCCATATAGTGCTGGTATAGGGTCTCCCCCGGAGCGGTGGAGAAAAACCCTACATGGAATATGTCTTTCGACGCCCTGCATTCATGACCACTTGCATTTACGCAGCGTATGGAATGTTCATCGTGAGTGTCTTTCCTGTTATGTCTTGTTACACACCTTTGTTACCTCGGTCTGGGTTCAATCCAGGGTTGGATGTCCGCATCATGCGTGGCCTTTGGAGAATGTAAGCATTCACATTGTTGTGGCCACGGAAACACTGATATCCATTTCAGATGTACTCCTTGCCTTGGCTCACGAACGGACGCCGACAAACGTTCGTATCGCGGCATTCTTCTGCGCAACGTTCTGTCTCATCGTACACGGCGCGTTCCACAACTTTGGTCTAAGGCTTCAGAACACGCTTGGTGCATTCAAATTGGTTGCCTTGGTACTTGTTGCTGGGTCTGGTTTCCTGAGCCTGCTCGGTGTACCTGGGTTCGCTGTCAGGGAGGAATATGATCAGCCCAATAACTACACATGGCAGACATTTTGGGAAGGCTCCAACTTGGGAGCCAACGCGTTTGTCACTGGAATGTACGGTGTCATCTGGTGAGTAGTTCAATGTTAACTCTGTGCAGATGTCATGGCTGATTGTACTAGGTCTTATATTGGATACTCGAATGCCAACTATGCCTTGTCTGAGGTACGCGATCCAGTTAGGACAATCAAGCTCGCGGCACCGCTGGCTATGTGCTTCGTAGCGTTCGTATATCTATCCGTGAACGTGGCATACTTCGCGGTGGTGTCCAAATCGGATATGCTTAATGGGGGTACTATCCCTGCGTAAGTGAGTCTCTCTTAGTTTATCCAACGCAACTAATTGCTATCAGTGCCTTGTTCTTCCGGAATCTCTATGGTCCTGCAACGGAAAGGGTGAGCGTAGTGCGGTTTTATGCTGATATCTGAGCTTACTCCATGTAGGGACTTAGTGTTGTCATCTCCCTTTGCGTGCTGGGGAATATTCTTTCGATTTTGTTCACCCAAGGCAGAGGTATGGGATATCATATTTGCACATGAGCCAGACCCCTCACATAGATGCTAGTCGTCCAAGAGTTGGGACGTGAGGGAGTCCTCCCGTATTCTTCATTCTTTGCGAGCAACAAGCCATTTGGTGCACCGCTCCCCGGACTTTTTACACAATACGTGATTTCAGTTGTACTTATGACGTTGGCGCCGCCAGGGGATGCCTATCTCTTCATCGTCAACTGTATGTACTCGTCACCAGCTTGCCGATCATCGCACTGATCATTTGCTGCTAGATTCCTCATACCCTCATGCGTTGCTCAACTTTCTTGTCACTGGGGGGCTATTGTTGCTGTATACTGATGCTTTCAAGTCATATAATTGGGACCCTCCGTTCCGAGCGTACAAGTTTGTAGTTGTGTTCTTCTTCCTTTCGAACGTCTTCTTGGCTGTGGTTCCGATGGTACCACCATCCGCTGGTTGTGAGCCATATGAACATCTCCCATACTATGTGAGTTTACTCGGTCGTTCAGTACAAAGAGCTCAACTTGATGTACTCCAGTCGCATGTCGTCATCGCACTCTTCATTGGAGCGTTGGGTGTAGTTTATTGGTTTATCTTTTTCCGGTGGATACCCAAAAGAAATGGATACACTCTCAAGCAGGTGACAGTCATCCAGGATGATGGCGTTCCACGAAATGTTTTCAGAAGGATACCCATGGGGATGGAGCGGGATTAGATGTTGCCCACGCTATACGGGTCATAAATTTAGAGACTTGTCACCTTCAGCATATAGGATTTGTACTATGTATGACAACTTAGATGCTTTTACCTGGGACCACCCCCTGAACTCGACATGATTTGAATGGCCGAGTAGATGCGCGCCATTTGGTGTGATAGAGTGAGTTCCGAAGTCCGACCGGCAAAGCGTGAGGACTGATCCGAAGCGCGTGACCGCGTTTTCTGCTCAAGCTTCAATATACAGCTGTCTACAGGATTGGTCGTCTCAGGCCTCAAATAATGCAGTAGCACGCCAGCCACGACTTGCACCACCACCACCACCACCACCGGCTCTCTTCCCTGCCCCGCATTCATGACCGACGACACTCACGCTGTCTCTCCCGCCGTACGTGCGGTCAAGGACGTCACCTTTGGGAGTGTGCGTATTCACGTCTTCAAAAAAGACGATTGTAACATGCACATAGATCGCAGGCATGACCTCCAAGGTATTCGAGCACCCTTTTGACCTCACCAAAGTCAGGCTCCAGTCCCAAGTGCTGGATGCTACCGCAAGGTTCAAGGGGCCCATAGACTGTCTCGTCCGAACCTTCCAAAACGAAGGTGTACGGGGACTCTATCGCGTGCGTTGTGCGTTTCATGCATGTAGGCACGTGGCCTAACGGATTCCGAAACAGGGGTTGCCCGCGCCGATCGTAGGTGCCATGGTCGAAAATGCGTCCCTCTTCGTGTCGTATAGTCAACTACAGCATGCCATACGATGGGTCACTGGCCATTCGCAGTCCCATGATCTCACGATTTCTCAGCTCGCAATCGCCGGCGCCGGTGCTGGTACAGTCACGAGCTTCGTCCTGTACGTCCATTACCCTCATCGGCGACGGCTTCGTTTGTTGAATGTGTCGTTTTAGGACCCCCGTAGAGCTTGTAAAATGTAAAATGCAAGTTCAAATGCTTGCTTTAGATGTCTCTCCGGCGTCTGTTCAACCATCCGCTGCTGGAGCATCAGCTGTCACTCTGGGACCGACGTCCATCAAACCCCAAACACTTCCCGGCCCAATCGCTGTTCTCACGTCCGTCATTCGCAACGATGGTTTGCGCGGTCTTTGGCTCGGCCAAACGGGAACCCTCATCCGAGAGACAGGCGGTGGTGCCGCCTGGTTCACATGTAAAGAATTTGTGGGGACGCAGCTCATCCAACGACGAACGAAACTCACGGGGACGCCTCTCTCCCGAAAAGACATTCTCCCGTGGGAGTCCGCACTTTCCGGGGCATGCGCTGGGGCCATGTTTAACTTTTCGCTCTTTCCGGCGGACACGATCAAGAGTGCGATGCAGACTGAGGAAGAGTTGCGACCGCGTGGCAAGGGCGTTCCTCCGCCCACGTTTTTGGGTACGGCCAGGGCGCTGTACAAGGCGCAGGGGATACGCGGGTTTTATGCGGGGTGTGGGATCACTGTGGCGAGGTCTATACCGAGTAGTGCGATCATCTTTTTGATATATGATGGTTTGAGCAAGCGATTTCCGTAGAGGCCAGGTTTTAGAAGAACGAATAGAGCATTTGTAGCGCTAACACTTTTGATGGACCTACCGTACATCGTGATGCTTTCCGACCTGGCAATAGACAGACTTTGTACAGACTTGTAATTTCCTCATACAGTCCACACCGTGCCCCGATCAATAGAATTCCAAGATATAGCAGAGACAGGGGCATTTCTGTTTTAGGAGGATGAACATGGCAAGGAAAATTCTGCAAGTGCCAAGGCTAGTTGGTTATAGTTGAACATGACATTCTTTCTCGTTCGGCGGTTGGCGTGTCAAACCGGCTCGAGGTTGTCCAGTGCCAACGTTGGCCCTCGCCATGTACCTCTTCCTATTCTCCACCTAAATCCTGCACACCGTTTCCCAATATCACGCACGTACGCCTCCAAGTCGAAGGTCAAGTCTACCGCTTCGTTCGTTCCGGGTTCCCGACAGCTGTTCGAGTCAGAGGAGGCACGGGCAGAGTACGCCAAAACCGAATCCAAGATGGTCTCCGCTGTCGACTGGTTCCGCAAGGAAGTCGCCGCGTTTGAGACACGCGCCAGCGGACGCGTCACGCCTGCCCTGCTCTCGCCGGTTCGCGTTGAACGACGGGGCAGTCAAGCTGTCAAACTCGAAGAGGTGGCAACCGTTGGAATCAAGGACGGGTCTGTGTTAATTGTGACCGTGTTTGACGAACATGTTCGTATCGGCCTTTTCTCACTTTTTATCTTTATTTTTTGTTTTGGGTTGCTCATGGGTGTTTAGTAGAATATGAAGGCGGTCGAGCAGGGAATTTATACTGCGAAACTACCCAACATCGTTCCTCAACGACTGGATTCACGGACGCTCAAGATACCAATACCCAAGTGGGGTTCCTTCTTTCAGTTGTATTACATGCTACCGCTAATGTCTGATTGTGGGGTAGGCCGACAGTCGAGGCTCGAAATGGGCTTGTTTCCACCGCCAGCCGAATGGCAGAAGATGTGCGTGTCCAAATCCGCAAGCATCACCAAGCCAGTGTCAAAAAGGGCAAGTACGAAAAACATTCGGTCGAACTCGAGGAGGTGAGTCGAGAATGTGTCATGACGTATGTTTGGGAAAATTAATGCACGTTTCTTGTATTGTAGTTTCAGAGATTATCTGAAAAACATATCGCCGAGGTCGACAAGATCGTTGCGCAGATGAAAAAGGCGACTGGGAGCAAGTAGATGACTATTTTGTGCAGGACCGTGGGTGCTAGTGGCTAACCGCGGTCTAGAGTCGGTTGTATTTATACCGTCTTACACTTCCCACTTCACTCATCGTGTTCGCGTTTTCATCATCCCTCGGCAACTACTTAATCTCTACTTCTCAGTTCATCCTGACTATAATGGGAAAGGCACAGGGATCTGGTGGGCGCTGAGCGTCTATCAGATGAGGCAACAGAACCTGTACTGCCGAAGAGGTACAACTAGTGGGAGTCTGGGGAGCGCTTCGTGCAAGGGACAGGACAACTTGTGCTGTTGGACTGCTGTGTCCGTCAGACGCCCCCGGTCTCCGAGGATCAGGGCCGTGTAAAGTACGCACACGGACAAGGCTTAAAGGGGCAGTATAAGGTGGCGGTTTCAACGAGCCTGCGAAGGCTGTCGTCGGGGGGCTTACCGCTACCACGATCACCGCCATTCTGGGACTGTTTGGGTGAATTACTAACTGAATGTATTCAGCAAGGGTGGGCACTGGGATGCGATCCTCCAGCCGGTTGGTCTAGGGTAAAGGATGGGTGAAGGCGGGTGGGATGGTGGAGGCTTCTTATTGGCGATCACCCAACAGTGAGTCGGTTATTATCAGTTGCCTTATGACGAAGTATGCTCCCACAGCCTGGCCGGGCTATTAGGATTCTTTCGAATTCTCACCAGCACTTTCTCGTTCTTATAGAGGATGATGGCGGAACTGGCCGGTACAGTCCTTGCCATCCCAGGGCGGCATTCGACGGAGCGCCTCTGATTGTGCTTCAATCATGTTCAACAACTCATCCCACATCGATGCCAGTCATTCCACCTTCAGTGAGGTTCATCGAGACCAGTATTACAATGCACGGTCCACAGTGCAAGGCAATCAGACGACTAACACTGTCATCCACGGAAATCAGGTCCTGCAGGATTCCCGTTCAAGTGAGCAATCGCGATTCCAGTTATTTCGCAGATCTTCGCTAGAAGTTTTTAACATTGTCACTTCCAGATCACATTGAAGCACTCCATAAAGCGAGTGCGCCCAGTGCTGCTCATGATTCCTTACTGCGGGATCCGGCGCCGAAGTGTATCGAAGGAACACGCATCGAGTTGCTTGCGCGTATAACCTCGTGGGTAGACGAACCGGATGGGAAGCCGATATGTTGGTTGAATGGCCTGCCTGGTTCGGGCAAGTCAGCCGTGTCACAGACCATCGCGGAAATGTATGCGAGTCAAAAGCGTCTCGCTGCCAGCTTCTTCTTTTCACGGAGAGATCTTGAACGACGCACCACACAACATATCGTCTCGACGCTGACGACACAACTGCTCGCCTCCCTGCCATCTATCCGTCCTGCTGTCATCGCAACCCTTGAAAACGACCACATGATCCCGATGAAGGTCCTCCGAGAGCAAATGGAGAAGCTACTATTTGGACCTTTATCCACTGCGACGGAAACACCCGATGCACCACTTCTGATCGTTGTCGATGCCCTCGACCAATGCGACGACAAGAATCTCGTTTCGGAGCTTGTGGCGCTTCTGGGATTTCTCCCTAGCAAGACCTCGCTCCCGTTGCGATTGTTGATCACGAGCAGGCCTGAGTCTTGGCTTCGGTTGCACTTCCACCAGCCGGACATATCTGCTTTCACATTGTCTCTCGACATCTCTACTTTCAATGCCGAGGCAGACATTCGCGTCTTCTTACGCCGTACTCTAGATGACGCATATGACCGGCATCTCCAGGTCATGAAAGACATTCCTCGTCCATGGCCATCGTCAGACGACCTCGAACGTATCGTCCACAGGTCTGGTGGATTGTTCATCTTTGCACTTACCGTCGTCAAGTTTGTTGGAGACACATTGCATAATCCTGTCCAGCGTCTGCAGGTCATTCTCGGGGACAAAGCCTCTGCATCTGCCGACTCTGCATATACTCACCTCGACTCGCTGTATCGGGATGTAATTTTCGCATTTCCTGACCGAAACGCTGCTCTTTACGTGCTTGGTCTCGTTTGTTGCATGACAGTCCCTATGTCTGTGTCAGGTCTACACAAGCTGTTGCAACGACCCGACGTCACCTTGGATGTCAGGCTCGTCATCACTACTCTCAGTTCGGTTCTTCTCGCATCAGAAGACGACAAACAGCCCATTCAGTTATATCACGTGTCCTTTCGCGAGTTCTTGATCAACCGTGAACGATCCCAAGAACACGCGATCGACCCTAATACTTACCATCGACTCATGGCGCGGCTTTGCTTCGAGATGATGTCAAATTCCTTGAAGCGCGACATGTGTGGCATTGGGGACCCCGCTAGAGCAAACAACGAAGTTCCAGATCTCGTCGAACGCCAGGAGGCAGCATTCGACGAAGCTCTTTTGTACGCCTGTCGCTACTGGTCTCGTCATCTCGCGCAGCTCACGAATGACGGGGTTGCTGATGGGGAACTCCTGAATGCGCTGCAGAGGTTCAGCACCACGGTGCTATTATGCTGGGTGGAGGCACTCAGCATCTTTGGCGAACTCGAGAATGCTGTGACGATGCTCCGCGAGGGTATTAGGTGGCTGAAGGTTTGTCTGCTCGTCATAGTGTCGAGCCTGAGGCTAAAGATGCTCTACAGACATTGCGTGAGGTTCCAGTGGATGCAATCATGCTATTTCAAAGCGCTGAACGTATTGTGGTAATTTACATGGACCCAATCTCCCACTACGCGTTGCACACCTACCTCACGGGGATCTTGATGGTTCCCGAGAGCAGCATGATCCACAAGACGTTCAAGCACCAATCGTTTGGGACACTGATCTTACAACCACCTATTCCTGAATACAAGGCCATCCTCCGGAAAAGCCACAGTCTCTACAGTCCCATTCATTCCGTCGTCTTCTCTCCAAACAACGACTTGATCGCCACCGCCGGGGTGAACCAAGGTGTGCAAGTGTGGAATGTCATTACCGGCGGAAACGTCGCGAGTCTTGGAGCTCGTTCATCAACGTCACTGCTTGTCCGCTTTTCTCCATCTGGCACCTTCTTGGCAGCCGCGTTCGAGGGTGGTACTGTCACAGTATGGGACCCAAAAGTCGGCCGAGAACATCTGATGGAGGAGGGTTACCACACGAAACCAATCACGTGTCTTGAGTTCTCGAAGAACAGTGCCTTACTGGCATCCGGTTCACGCGACTATACGATCCAGGTGTGGTCGGTAGAGACAGCAGAACGGTTGCACCGTCTAGCTACACACGAGGGACCAGTGACTTCGTTGGTGTTTTCCGGCGACTCGCTGCGGTTATTCTCGGGGTCGGGAGACAATGCAATCATCATCTGGGACATGTCGTCTGGGAAGTTGGTTCGTAGGTTGATGGGTCATCGCAAGCCTGTGAACTGCATTACCGCTTCTCGAGATGGGAGCATCCTCGCGTCAGGTTCGGAAGACAAGACGATCAAGATCTGGGATATCAATTCTGGGGAATGCATGCAGACGTTCTCGAAAGGACATCGCACAGGGATACGATCTGTTTACTTTTTTGACGAAGACAGGCAAGTCGTTGCAGCCTGCGACGAGGCGATCCTATCGTGGAACGTCGCCTCACACATTGGGTCGGAATCCATTTGGGGAGTGGGAACGCATGATAAGACAGAGAAGCAGCACGACCCTGCGTGGCTCGTTAAGGTAGTCGGGTGGGTACTCCCCACGTGCGTCTTCAGGCTTATGTCACATCACAAGGATGACACCGGTCCGGAGCACGTTACCATCGCGTACGCAGCCCAGTCCCCGTCATTCGTGTTTGCGCATAGAGGCGACCTATATTCTGGGTCACTGTGCACCCCAACGAATAATCCACCTTTGCGGAGCAGTCGCACCGTGACTACAGTTTCGATATCGCCAGATGGTCTTTGGGCTGTGACCGGCGACTTTCTAGGTTCATTCGAGATCGTTGATCTCAGCGTAAAGGGGAGAACATGGGAGGAAACGGAGAAATCGGCCAAGTTGGATCCACTCAGCCACATAAAGAAGGTTACGCCCTCGCCTGATGGCAAACATTTCATCCTCTACTGCGGGCATTGGTACTTGGCCAACGCAGACTATCAGATTGTGAAGGAGATCAACATGGGAGTACAAAACACGGGAGCCCTGGCGTCGATACGGGACAGCGACAACGTCAGGTTCAAGTTTTCCGCAAACGGGAGCATTTTTTTCTCTGTTGTCCAGGACATCCTGAGAGACAACAAGTGCAGGATGTACGTCTTCGATTCCGCGACAGGTGAACAGCGCGCCCAGTTCACAGGATTGAAGAATGTCCAATCATTTGTCGCATCCCCCGACGGCGCGTGGATCGCATGCGGGCGCAAATGCGGCCAAGTGGATATATTCAGGGTAGCAAGCGGAGAACAAAGGAGCATGGGAGAGGCCAATGGCTCGCCAGTCCGCGAGCTCCTTTTCTCCGATGATGCGCAGGAGATCATTGGCGGCTCCGAATCGGGGGCGGTCCGAATTTGGGATCGTACAAGCGGGGAATGCAAGGCCACGTTTGGGGCGTCCACCTCAATGGTCACGGCGCTTGCGTACGCGGGGGGCACACCTGGGGGGGCAAAAGTCGCGATCGGGCGAGAGGACGGCTCACTCTGTTTGTGGTCCCCGTCGACGTCTGCGTCGCATGACATTGTTCGTGGCGATCAGGCGACGGTCAGAAATGTGGACATTATCCGATTCTCGGACGATCAAACCAGGCTCGTGTCTGCGGGCGAGGACGGGACTGCTTTCACCTGGGCCATCCCATTCGACACTAACGACATGGCACAGTGTGCACTCTGCACGCGCCAGGAGGCAGTAGACTCCCACGTCATGTCGCTTCCCCACCTGCTCTCACGTTCTGACCCTGAAGACACCGTTGACGGCAACTTCCACACGTCATATCGGGTCCGGAAGGATGGTTGGCTTGTTGAAGGTGACCGGCGGGTGATATGGCTTCCGCCAGGTACGCGTCCGCATGGCAAGAACACGTTGTACGCATATGAGAACGGATCAGTAGCGCTTCTCATGCCCTCTAGGACATGGCTCTTCCTGAGATATGTAAAGTGAATCTCGGGAAGTGGATACTTGACTGTAATTGTAGTAACGTGTTGCATACATATACCATTGCATTCTGTCCTTTCCATACGGGCCGGAGCGGACTGCTGAAAACTGCACTGGTGCAACTCGTCGGGTCCAACTGATCATCGATCCCCCACCTGTTCACACTTTGGACTCTCATCAAACTGTAAGCGGAAAAGAAAATTAAAACAAACAATACATACTGGTTGGATCGCCCAATGAACAGACGATATGTCATCTCCTCTCACTGCGACTTACCAGGCAGATATATCCATACCGTATTACTACTGCCACTTTCACTTTTTCGAGAGCCCACCAGTTGCAACCGCAGTGGTTGTCGAAAGAAGTCACGGCAATGGAAATGGTAGCGGCATCCGCCTCTCGAGATCTCACCGCTCGATCGGCGATCGCCGCGTCTGTCGTACATGCCACTTCGAATCGGGGACCATCAACCCGCCACC
>JBBPNR010000601.1:0-20404 GCA_038091015.1 Boletus vermiculosoides
CTGGTGACCAGCCCATCTATGAGGCAAGTCTATCGACAGTTTGCCTCATAGATGGGCTGGTCACCAGACTATGAGTTGACACCGTCGAAATAGTCATGGCCCTTTTGTAGAACACTCAGTATGTAGTCATTGAAGTAAACCTACACCACAGACTGAAAACACTTAGTATACATATATCAATAGGCCCGGATCTGAGGCGATTACAATGGTCCTGAATGGTAGGGTACCGGAAGTGACTGGTTGTTACCAGCCGTTCTGGGCTAAGTCCACTCGCTGACGGGGGCTCCTATCATTTATATAAACCCTCCTCAACATTTACACTCGCCAGGCTTGCAGGAACAACTGGTACGACCAAGTAACGAAATATGTCAGACGACGAATCCATGAAGGTTAAGTTTACACCACGCACGTCGTTCCGCACTGGCATTGTGGGTTTCCACAGCTCGGGGTGGGGCCCTGAGTTGAGGGGTCTGGCTTCGCGGATGTATTCTACAGAATAGTTCAAGGAACAGTCAATGCACGATACTCGGAGGAAGACATGAGAGTCGGACCGCTGATGAAGACATGCTACGGGTCTGATGAGATCCGTCCGGTGATGAGGGTTTGGCTCCAAACGTCTAGCCGGACCCCCTTTTTATGCCAATATCTTTTGTTGACTCGGATTTACAAGGATCTGAGATCAGGTCTCCTAACATGATCTCTCGGTGGCAACTGCTGTCGACCAATTTCATTCTCAAATACTCAAAGCCACGGGATTAACATCAATACTCGAGACCAATACGTCCAGAGCAGCGAGTTGTCCCCATGCAGTGTACCCGGAGGGCTGTGGACCTGCCCATGCCGCCGAATACCACCTCATATCTTCGTATTGCGTCGATGCGAGTTCCATGAGCGCATTGTACTAACCGGTGATGTGTTGAGTCGCATATAAAGTACACAGCTGACTTTGGTTGATCACTTACCTGGACGTTGATGTAGCTTCGAATGATGCCTTGCAGCTGCGCATTATCCGGATTTCGTGCCCACGCTTCATGCAAGGCACGAATCAAGACACCTGTCGCCCAGTCGTGTTATGGAATCGAACAACGCAAATTGCAAAGAGACCCACTCTTAAACCCGACAATGTCATTATCCTCTGCTGTGACTCCGCCTTCTGTGATCACACCGTTGGTACCCTGCCACGCTGCAGTGTAGAGAACAGCAGCGGTAGTGTTCAACATGCTGTGAGACCAACAAATCAATGGCCTCGTGCGTTGGTGACCTTTTCACCACTCACAAGCTTTGCCAGCTTTCGTCACCAGTGACATCAGAAAGCACGCTCAATCCCTCGATCAGCTTTCCACTGTTATATGTGAACAATTCAGTGGCTGGTGATCGCGAGCAGTCATTTGCAGAGATAGTATCGAGCGCGAGACTATCGTTGTTGATGTTGAGAGTTTGCATCCAAGCGGCAGCTGCAATGGCGGAATCGGTATACGTCGAATTGTGAGTCAGCTCGGCAAGGTATGCGGAGAGCCTAGGATAAAGATGATCGATCCTACGTCAATCGTATGATTCTTACAATACTACGCACGTCAGGAAAGATCTGTTTGGCAGAATATTAGAGCGGTCATTATTTGCAGGTGACGAACATCGCTTTACCCAGTTGTGACAGAATTGACTGCTGTATCGCTAGTCACGGGACGCTATGTGTCGTTTTCATTTTCCCTGTGCTGTACTTTTTTGCGAGCTCTGGCTTACCCAGAAGACACCCCCAGCCATGGTCTTGCCTTCGCACGACCCCATAATCGGAAAGCTCTTGGTAGGTATACTACCGCGTTGTGCATCTTCCTCGGATATCTGGCTGTGAACTCATTCAGTCAATAATAAATGATGCGAGTCAGATGCCATCTACTCACAAGGTCTTGATGTGCTCCCATGTTTGTACTGCGTGGCTCAATAGACTCTCGTCGCCATATGCACGATAGGCGTAGTATGCAGCTGTCGCCCACCACAATGCATCGTCGTTATACAGCGTCGAGTAATTGGGGTATAGAGAGAAAGCCTTGTTTAGGTACGTGGTCACAACAGGTTGGTTCAAAGATAGATTTGTGATGTGGTCCTGATTAGCCATGGCAGAGAGGACATTTCCACCTTGCCAATAACCTAGATCTTATGATAGCAGGGCCCGGCGTGAGTTCAACGGGCGACGTGGCTGCGTGACAGAAATAGGCTCACCATTAAAGTATCCGAGGGTTACATTCAGCTCAGGGAGGAGGCTGTCAATAGCATTCTGCGAAGCTGCGACTCGCCCTGGGAGGGTATATTTGTTTTCAGGTTCCTACGAAAAAAATTGTGAGTATAATATGTGGTCAAGGACACAGCGACTTGCCACGGACCCGCCACGTTGGAGGTACAGACAAGTTCTGGCATTGGGCGAATCCGATGCTCAGGGAAAGAAGATGGAGAACAAAGGACACCACCATCAAGATATATGACCACAAGCTACTCTCGACGACTGGGGGAGTTGTTGAATGTGTGCAATACATTTTCTGCCTTATAATGGGCCAATGGCAATGCTACGGGTAACGGAAAATGATCGTGGAATCAAGTCAAGTTGGTGAGGTGAACAGCCATGCAATCCAAGCAACTCTCTCGTACAAGCCTGTGGTCAAGTGGGCACTTAGATGATGACCGTAGTCAATTGTAGTCAAGTGTATCAAAGTTCAAATACTCCCTTCTGTGGGCTGCAATAGTTGTTCAACAGCAAACTGTTAACAGTAACTATCGGCCGACTAGCTCAGTTGGTTAGAGCGTCGTGCTAATAACGCGAAGGTCTTGGGTTCGATCCCCACGTTGGCCAGATACTTTTTGCATACTTCACCCGACCCGAGACGAGGGGCGGTTGGTTTATAAGAGAAAATTTAAAAGTTTAACTATAATAAAATTAATTCGTAGGGAGCTTTGACCCCCTACGGTCTTGGATTCATTGATGTCGGCTTGCGCGGACCAGACCGTTAGGTTGGGTTTTTACCAACTGTCAGACAGGAGACGTTCCTTTTTTGGATTCGAGGGACGTGATGCCAGTCTGAGACTCGGCCCGCTGACGCCGCAAAACGCCGCACCGAACTAGCGTCCTCGTCCTTGTCATCCCCCGAGAGAGTTGCCGTTCTCAACTGCGATCCCACCGTCGCCACCGTCGCTGGCGATGTCGTCGGGCAACCCATCCCACCTTGTTTCGTTCCCAACGTCAGAGTCGGTATCCATTTCCCCGCTCCCTATCCCTCACCTTCCTTTTCGCCGCATCTCTCTCCCAACTACTCCCAGCCCCGCCCTCGCCGCTCACAGACACTCTGTCGCAAGTCTCGCTTCGTTCGACTCACTCGCAGAAGAATCAGTCGTGCATCAGCACCGTCGGACAAAGCGCAGGTCGCTTAACCCGGCTACAAGGTCACATAGACGAACACAGGCTGACGATGACAGACAGGCAAAACGGTCCAAAATAATTTCAGAGTTCTATGCCACCGAGAAATCCTACCTCGATGGGCTTGATCTCGTTTACAATGTGTGTATATAATATAGCTGCCGTTTCGAACGATTGACCGTTCATTTCGGTTAGCATTTTCTAACGCCTATCCTTCGATCACTGGATACATCCAAGCCGCTGTTGACACGAAACGAGATAACGACACTCTTCTCCAACTTTATCGACATCTGGAATTTTCATCATACATTCTTCGTCGCCTTGTCTAGACGTCTCCACCCGTCCACGCCAACGTCTAATCATAATACCCCGCTTTCGTCCCTGCTTCTCACGCATTTTCCATATCTTTCTCTATATGCCCCATTTATCACGGCCTTTCCTAGCGCATTGGCCTTTCTGACATCGCTCTTACAGTCTTCCACACCAAATCCAGCCTTCGCAGCCTTCTTGCGCGCACAGGAATCCAACCCTGTGTGCGCACATCTTAGGTTGGCAGATTACCTTCTTACACCCGTACAACGGTGTCCGCGATACCTCTTACTACTCAAAGACCTACTCGATTCCACGGATCCTGAAGACCCCGAATGGGAAAAACTACAAGAAGCTCGAGGGCTGGTTGAGAAAAGTAGGGTTGTGGATCTGTAATTTCGGCATACATATAATTGACTGGTTTTACGGACAGTCACTATCTCTCTCAATACGTCACTCGCCGCTCATGCAGAGACACTCGCGTTGGTATCCTTGCAACGCAATACTCGCGACCTGCCCCCTGTACTCATCCCACTTGTTGCGCCAGGAAGGCGGCTTATTAAGCGTGGTACACTGATGCGATCAGGCGGCGAAGGCGAGGGAGCGGGACGAAAGCCGTTCGAATTCTTGCTACTTAGTGATTACCTATTATGGCTCGAACGCGAAGAAACGACTATAGGCGTCCTCGTCCATGATGGAGGGGGCCAGAGCCCCCGTAAGAGGAGGGTGTCGATAAACGCCTTCGGTGGGAACGATGAAGAGAAGTGGTGGTGCAGGGGTTATATGAGTCTTATTGACATGGAGGTAGTTATGGTCGTCGATCGACCAAGTGGCGTAGGACCTGGAGGTGGAGGCGAGGCGAGGGTCGAAGTGTTGAGCCCGGAGGGATCATTTGCCTTGTACCACAGTAAGCGCTACCCTTGCCTCGCGTTCGTTGGCCCTTACGCGCCTATTTATCAAGATTCATCCCCGTCCAACGCGGGGGACTCTAATGGTCTCAGTCCCTGGGTCGACTCCATCCGGACTGCACGTGCCGCGCGTCTAGCGGCACTTGCATTGTCAAACCCTGACTCGACCCTCTCAGCCAGTACCTCTGGGGTCCATCTCAGACGTGCGTTACGCGCGTTTGCGAGTGAGAGCGACGATACCGACTATACGCAAAAACCCGAGGAAACAGGAGACGGAAATGAGACATATCTCGGAAATTCGCAGGAAGCTTCGCCATCGGCCGCGACCTCTCGCTCCCGTCCTCGTCGTGCACTGTTGGATAATTTTCTCCCACCTATCTGGATTCCGGATGCAAGGACGGATACGTGCATGAGGTGTGGACAGCCATTTGGGTTCGTTTTAGACCTCAAGTTAGGTGACGTTTTTGGATGGGGGTTCGGAAAGGGAAACACAGGTGGAGCTGAAGGAAAGCAGAAATCAGAGATCGAACGAGACGGGAACGAGAGGCATCAAGTTGGCAAAAGGGTGGGAGGTAGTGGTGCCTGGAGAAGGAAACATCATTGCAGGCTTTGTGGGCGTGTCGTCTGCGCAGCGTGTTCTGGCAAGGTAAATCTTATCTCGGGATCTTAACCCCATACCGGGGGGCGCTAACTGGTTGTCTTCAAGACATTTTACATTTCCCAAGACGATGGTGATCCACACAAGAGACAGAAGTCGAAACCTGCCCGAGCTTGCGAGGAGTGTTTCGAAGCAGCATTTCCGCTCATTGTACCCTCCCAAACCGGGTTTGACCCATTCTCTTCCGCATCATCTGCGATGCGGCCATCTTCTAGCCGCACACCACCGGACCGGCCATCCACGCCTCAAGCCGACGAAGACCCCGACGGGATCTATGGCATTCAGCCGTGGTTATCTATTCCATCTCGTCAAAGGGCTGGAAAAGACGTTGGGGAAGCTCTCATGGCGATGGACCTCAGTCCTGGTGTGGGTGCACTAAGCCGGAGCTCCTCGCGAGTGACACTCGGCGCCAGCCCTTCCCGAAAATCACGTCTTAGTACGAGCCCTACAAAAGCGGGCAGTCCTCTAAGGGAGACGCACACTCAGGTACCTGGGGTCACAGGGAGTGCCACGAGTAGTCCTTCGAGGCGTGTCGTGCATCTCCCTCGTATCTCTGTCGAGGATTCGGAGCCAAACCCACCTTCCCCTATGCCCGCCCTGCACGCCAGGGACGGATCGAACGGAGGTCAAGAGGACCACGAGTACGTGCCGACTCGTCCGATCCGGGTACGTGCCTCCTCGACGCGTCCACGGAGTTACCACGACATTCTCGAGGATTTCACTCTACACGAGCGGGGTATTAGCATACCCTCTTCGATCTCGAGCGCCCCGGGGGCTGGTCTAGGTTCGGTGAGAGAGAGGGACGACGAAGCCGAAGGGGAAGCCGAAGGGGAAGAAGACGAGGATGATATTGGGATCGAGACTCGCCTACACGGTCGATCGCGAGGTGGATTTTCTGTGCCTGCGTTTTATGACGGTCACTCGCAAGAGAGTGTGGGACTGACGCGGCAAGTTCCCGTGGCTGAAGACGTGCTTCCGAGGGAAGATACAGCGAGACGGCGGAAACGGTTCTCGATGCCTGCCGTTGCGTTACAGACTGCACCAGTGTTCGCACGTGCCCGCCAAGATCCAGAAGGGAGCAGCGCCGAGAGGAGACGGTCTGCTCATATGCACGGAGGGGAGAGGGATAAGAGTAAGAAGGAAAGGCAGGGGGAGAAAGAAGGTTCTGCAGTGGGGTTACTCATGGAAGTGCTCCGGGGCAAAATCAAGTATCCAGGAAGAAACCAATAACTGTTACCAGAGTCACTAACGGGACCGTTGCTTTATGTATTCATCTATACCTAACATACTCTGTACGCTGATGTAGTAGACACCCTAAATACGTTAAGTATGTACAATGACCGTATGAAGGACTGAGCCTACAAGTACAGCATAGATGGCGCGCAAGAATGTAATCCAGTTGTAAATGTTACAGTGCACAAATGGGAAGCTTTTACCAAGAAATAATGCTATCATCAAGATCAACCTACTGAGAGTCCGATGGAATTCGAAACCGGGATGTGAAGTCTACGTATGACAAGTGAGCTCAGTCTCCCACCTTGCAAACGTCAGATTCGTGGTCCTTCGGCTGGATGGCACGTCCTGCGGTGCCTCTGCATAGAGTCTGCGCGAGCAAAACGCAACCCACAGCTTGAACAGGGTACCTTGTCCCGCATGTGAACGGCAAGGATATGACGCACAATACTTTCTCCTCGCATCACTTTCCGACAATTCTCCCAGAGACAGACCTGCGATGTCCTGTTGGCTTTAAGCCGGGCCGCATGCACAGTTTGTAAATGCTGTGCGATCGCGCTCTTCGTGCCTGTCATGATTTCGTTGCATGTCCCAGCGCCGTCGAACCATTGGCACTGATAAATAGGGGTAGACAGATCGCCCCATCCTGTGATGGCGGGGCCGAGTGAATAGGGTGTATACCGCGAGTGAGGAGGAATAGGTTGAGCGTGAATTCGGGACACGCTGGCGCGTTCGCGCAGCGGACGAGCGGTGGGTTCCCAGGCGGGATCACACTCCGGTAGTGATATAGTGTGGACCGAGTGCGGAATGTAAGTCTCCCCAACTCTATTAAGCGTTGCCTCTCCGCGGACAGACGAGTGGTGGGGAGAATGTAGTTGCGAAAAATGCACCGCGCTGCCAGGAGCGGTAGGCTGGCGCAAATATGAAGTAGCGAAAAATTGTGTGTCGGTCTGGTTCGATATGCTTGTAACTGGACAAGCGAGTCGATCCGTAGACCAAATAGATGCATGCTCGGACGCCCCATATAAGCCCAGTGCATTCTCAGGTATCCATGAATTACAAGTAATATCTAACACCAAAAGTCGTCAATACTTGGGAAACAGATAAAATACCACGCAAATTACCAGGGGTTATCAGTGATACGTCTGGTAGCCAGTCATTGGTATACTCGGTAGGCCAGAAACTGCAACGGCAACGATTGCCCTGGTAAAAATCAGGTTTCGACGAGATTCCCATCCAGGACTTGCCGAGGCTGTTCAGTGATAGCTTCATGGGCATAAGCATGGCTGATGAAACGATCCTGTTCATTGAAGAGATTAGACATCGTTAAGGGGTTCTACTGTGAGTAGATCGCTGTAGGCCACTGAAGTATAGACATCCCACCTTTTATTCAGCAGCTCAGCTTCTAAGAACCCTCACTGGAACATCATGATTACTCTGCAAACCAATGGGGCCGCCATGCCAACAAACCGTGATGCCCGAAGGGACGTACGGCCAATAGGGGTTCAGCGTTTGTGTTAAATCCATCCGTGCTGTCAAGGTTGGAAGGTTGGCAATGAGCCTCGGATGGCCCGCCACTCATCGGAATGGGTGGAGGGGATACTAAAGTAAGCAAATGGCTTAATCAATATGCCTGGGCAACTGGAACGAGGTTGTTACGTCGAAATTCCACTTACCCTGCCAACATCTGGGTATGGCAGACCATACCCGTGGCACTGTGCATATGCTGTGGGTGCACTAGTACTGGGAGGCAAGCATGAATAATTGCAACCAATGGAACGTGTGATCGGCTGGACAGCGGGACAAGGCACATGTACGGATAAGAAGAAGAGATGAACTCCTGTTTGAATCAAAAACGTTGTGTTTTTGCCATTGCCAGCTCTGCTGCGGTTTGCCAACAGCCAAGTTCCACGAGGCATGATGGGAGTGCTGTCTCGTTTCGGCGAGGCAACTTACTGTTTTACGTATGGCATAGCAGGCGGATCAACCGATAAGCTTGGAACCCAATTCCTACGTAACCTTGGCATGATCGTTTTCCAACAGCATTGGTTTGCAACCGGATGGTAGACTGCCAACGGGTGCATGAGAAGGGAGCCGTGGGAACCGAGGAGATTACGATCGAGAAAGACCGGTGGTTCTCGTACTGCATGCCAGTGGCCAAGTTAGCACATGCAGCCCTCACCCAGACAAACCCCAATTAGTGGCAAGTGCAAGCTGGAAAGAACCTCACCGAAGCCATGAACTGAGATTGCTATCGAGGGCAAGTTACGCGAGTCAATTAGAAAATAGTTCATACCTCAACTTCGTGCAACACCACAAATCCAGTTTCATATTGAATGCAAAAGATACTATTTCCGACGGTACGTATGGGATTAGGGAGATGCAAATAGACTAAGAAGAGGTAGGTATCGGATCATTAGAAAGGCGCACTATAGCTTGGCGGGCCTCCTCGGGGAGGCTTAATGCAATCAAGAATGTAATGTAATAACGTGAAATTCCATACACAGCTGGCGGACCTTTCCGTTCAGGCAAAGCTGACCTAACGCTGTGCGAGACCGGTCCTCAGTTCCGATTCGTTTCGTCATAAACTTAGTTGTAGACTTACCATCAGACATGTCCAGGGGTCCGTCTTATATGGTCCACCATGGTACTCTCTCTCGTGAACGTTAGGCTACAAGACGGGCACGCCCACTTTGCACCGCTGTGTTGCTCTTTCATGTGCCTTTCGAGGCTCGACCTCTTCATTGGATCGCTAGAGCATCCGTGCCAGCGACACTGATATACTTGGGTCTCGGACGTAACCCCGTGTATATGATGTAGGTGAGGTTTGAAGTCCTTCCACTTTACGGAGTTGCTGCAGAACGCCGCGTTGTCTACCCACTGACAGGTGACCTCCGTTTCTTCAACAACATGCTTGATGAACTCGAGCGAATCCTGGGGGATAGTGTGTTGAGTTGGGCTGAGGCTATGGCAAAACAAGCCGTACCTGAAACGACCAGTCTTGAATGTATTCGTGGTCCATAGTCAATACTGCAAGAACTTTCGTGTTTGAGGCGGGGTGTTGTCGAGTAGGGTACTCGATATCAGCATTTTATACGGGTTTGCAGGGCTTACCGGGCCAATGGGTCACAGTGAGCCGCCATCCCAATGAGAGGCGTAGCGCTCGGTCTACCAGGTCTCCATTAATTTGGAGAGTAGTAAGTCATACGATGGATTTTTGGTTGGCGGAGCCGCGCGCCAGGCCGTTGACGAAGGAGCCATTGGCAGACCGAGATCTTGTTAGGGTAGCACTCCCTTATGTCTTCTTGAAAGAGACAAGGAATGAATCATGGAGTGGGGTACATCGATGAAGTTGGTTTGATGGAGACAAATGGAAAGGAGGACGCGGGTGCAATCCGCCAGCCGCTGCTAGTTGCTAAACGACCCAATTGGAGCGATGTCACTGGGCGTCTTGCGAATACAGTCAATACCCATCGAACCAGCTCATCGGACAACAGAATCTGAACTAGTCCGAAAAGGGCGACAACGAGCGGCAAGATTATCTGAGTTGAATAGCGGATTAGATGAGATATTCGTGAGTTGTACCTGTCAGTTATTCAAACGATTCTTCCATTCACTCATGTCCAGTCCGTGCACACAATTATTGCTTGGGTAGTGACCTAAACTTCAAACGACTCGCAATTGGGCTGTTAGTTACGAGCCAGGACCAATGGGTGACTTGTCTGGGTTGGACAAAGTATCTGTCAACAGGTCTGTTCCACGGACATAAACCAGACTCGTTCTGACAAGCATACGACAGACGTTGCAGCGTGGACGTATCTGGCTACGGCACCATGGCGCAGCTGAGTCGCAGATGCGATTATTTCGCGTGCCTGCGTGCTGAGATGAACGCCCCCATCAATACAAAAGTTAGGGCGCCTTTTCTCATCGAAGATAGCACGGGTGTCAGTCTGTGAGAGGAATCAGACCCTAGACCATCTAACTTAAATCGGTAAAAACGACAAGACGGCACCCACGGATGCTTCTTTCTGTACACTGAAACATTCCAATTCAATCTAAAGGAAATTCTCAGTACACTGACCACGCCTCTAAGCAAATCCTCACCACATCTTGACCGCAAAGGATGGTTACGCGTTCCAACGGTCGGTGGTCGATCTTGTTTTGTCTGACATGCCAAGAACCAGTTTGCTGAGGTTCGCAAGCGCCTATGCATGACCGTCGTAAAAATCTGTTGATTATACGGGTCAAAGTCCCAAAACGAGGGACGGGCACCACTGAGTACTGTGATTCCTGGCAGTGGTTGGTGGTTTCGCGCTGGTCCGGCGGACCGTCTGAAATTCAATGCCAGTATTGTTGAATCAGCTGCCGTGGGTACTTTCAAATTTTCGCTAGCTCTCTCCAAATTTTGTCCAGCCAGGTCAACGTGCCCTAGTGTTTTCTTCCATCGCGTGTATGCCCCCGGTTTCTCTGAAAAATATTTAACGACGGTCCCAAGCGCGGTGGTCGTGCGCCAACTCCAAGATGCGTTCAAAGGTGTCGCGTGCTTTGGAGTAACCTCCTCGTTCAAGCTGTCCACAAATTGAATGACACCGGTGTTATTGGACTCGTGGAGCTGATGCCACTGCCAGCGTCTTTCGTTGTCTGCCCTGGTCAGATCTAAGCCGGGGTGTTTGTACTCCTTTGAGGCTTTGCAGCTTGGGAGGAGTCAGTGCGTCAATTGGTCAAAGCTGCTCTCCTCACAGTGTCCCCGACGAGCTGGTCCTCAAGGATGTGAGCGACGATACCCAACTTGGTTAGCGTTCGCACCGCTTACGCCGCCTCCTTACATGAAGGAGGGAACTTCCACGACAATCATGAAGGCGTGGTCTGCTCTGATAGCTGATATCTCTACACGTGGTATGGAAGGGTCGACGACGTGTGTCGTGTGTCGCTCTCTTCTCAGGGATCCCCCGTGGTGACTATGATACGAGCGACCACCCATTTCGCAGTAGACGACCCCGCACCACAGAGATGTCCACAGATCAGCGTGTACATCACCCTCACTTTCAAAAGCGCAATTGACGTCATGTTTCGCTCTTCTCAGGGACCTCCCGTGGTGACTATACGAGCGACCACCCATTTCGCAATAGATGGCCCCGCACCCCAGAGATGTCCGCAGATCAGCGTGTACATCGCCCTCACGCATTCAAAATTGCAATTGACACTTTAGTAGGTACCAAGATCCCGAGACACACTTGCTCAGAAGGGGATTGCAACCAACTGCTATAGGGTGACTTTGTCTTGTGAACGTTCAAATCATCACGAACGATCTCGATAACCACTTTCTTCGTGAGTATCCTCTAGCTTCATGGATTACGATTAGATGCTGATACCAAGTATGTTTCAACAGATACACGGAGATCATTATGGGATGCTTGATACACAATTCAATGGTCGACGTAAGTTTCGCAAGCTGATCTTGAGTTGATCGCAAGATACATTAGGCTATTAGATTTCCTCGATCACACTACAGGGTGGAATTATGGTTCACAGACTAGGAGGATTATCCTATCATGCAAATCATTATATTGAATAACGCAACGTAATTCCACATTCAGGGCTCGATTCAATTCCGAACGCAGCCAGCGCGGTTCGTTTCTGGAATGCGATGAAAACGGTGGAACCCTTCCAATGATGCGGCGAATACCGTTCAAAGGCAAGCTGTAGCACTAGGCGCACACGCCAACGTCGACAGCTTGGTTTCATTCGACTCCCTCCTATCAGGCTGACGTGTTTTTTGGTGATTGTTGGCCAAGGGGTTGGCTAGGCGATCGATCCAAGTCCCTGGGCAACATGGCGAGAGTGAGGTCTCCGGAACAAGGCTGGGTGGGTAATCATAATTCCGTGAAATAGTTTATCAACACCCGCCTCGGCATCAAGTAACGTGAATGGCTGTCCCTCTATTGATCTTGGACTTGCTGCCCCCCCTCAGCAGTTTCGCGAGGTGTCGCCGGTTTTGAATGCCAGGGGTGGTGGCACTTGTCGAGAATGGGTAGAAACATGCCACTGGAGGGCCGCCACCCAAGCCCGCACGGATAACGGTCCCGAAGCAACATGGCAAGAGTGAGGCTTCCGAAACAAGGTTTGAGCGGTCGTGATTCTATGAAAGGGCCTATCGACTTTCCGCTTCCGCCAAGTACGGTTTTCTTTAGTAGGCCCGCAGGGAAGATCGTCGGTTTTGAATTCCATTTTGGATGGGGGCCGTCGCCTGGAGATGGTCCTTGGTGGCAACGTCACTGCTGGTGGAATGCAGCCACCAAAGCGCGCGTTCTAACCAAGTGCTGGTGGATTGTCTTTCATGACTCATGAGCTGGTCGACGGCCCCCCGGGTCGGATGAAATGGCGGTGCAATAAATGACAAAAATATTCACCACTTCCTGTGGGGGTGTTCTGTGCGGGTACGTTCCGACTCCATGAAGGCGTAGTATTACACAGCCCATGCAAAGTTGGATGAACAACGACTACCGTCTTGAGCGACCTGATCCACCCCTCCCCCTCGCCGCACGCTTTCTCTCTCTCTCTTCCTCTCGTGCCCTTGCACTCCGTTGTCTCGGGTCAATGACCTCGTAGTCTCGTTCGGCTTTTCTTGTTTCCTCTCCATCGTCCTTCGGAAAGTGGAGAGCATGGTTCATGAACCCACGGTCATCATCCACTTCCATACCCCCATCTTCGTGAGGTTTTATTTCTCCATCTCCGTCCTCGTCTCCATGAACCTCATCTTCGCCCTCATTTACGCTCCATGTAGACGTCGATGAAACTTGTAGCATATCCCTAAATTTGTTCATCGCTGCAAGCACATCACCTTCATCTTTCCGTCCCTTTCCCTTCTTGTGTAGCCCACGGCCCTTGGAATACTTAGCAAGTTCCTCTGCCAGGTATGATTTTTGCGTCTTCGCCTTCTTTCTCTCAGCTTCTTCGTCACTAACCTCAGCGCCCTCGCGTCGTCGAGTGAGTTTTCGTATCTCAGCTTCCATCTTTTCAATTTCGGAACGACGTGTATCGCTGCGGACGACGGGAGGTGGGTCAGCACCAATAGAGGGCGACCCTGGAATGCTGTATTACCTGGTCGATGTCTTATCTTGCGCGTGCTTTTCCCTGATTTTGGATACGTCCGTACCTTTGCTCTTCGTTTCCTTATCCCTCTGCACATGTTGATCAGTCAACGTCGCCGCTTCATGTGTATAGAAGTTGGAACACACGTTTGATGGCGGTACTGGGGTGCTTTCCGTACCAAGCTTCCGTTCTTCCTTTTGGGGTGGCGGCGGTTTTAGGGAAGCTGGCATCGATAGTGGCAGGGCCAGTACGTCGTCGATCACTGTAAATCCAATAGTCGGGAAAAATGCGGCTCATTGCCGAGGAATAAAAATACTCACAATCAGGCCGTGCCATGTCTTTCTTCTTCAGCACGACGGATTCTCCATATTCGGCCTCTGCTCCATCATCGTCACCAAAGCTCAGCAGTTTCACGTTCCTAAAGGCAAGCTCCGTCGATCAAAGACGTATATGGCCACAATAATGACGTCTACTGACTTTTTCGCACCCTTACGCCGCTCCGCCTCTTCGCGTTCACGTTGTGCAGTTTCACGTGCACGTTGTTGCGTGCGTTTCTCCGCGGCTGTGATGCGTGGTATTATATCATGGAAAGGATTATCGATGATAGAAACTGATTTGATCTTTGGTGGACTAGGTGGCGTCGGCTTCAGCCAGGTTGAATCGCCAACAAAAAGGCAAAAAGAGAATGAGTAGAGATACGTACTATACTGGTCTTTCATTCTCGTCGAGCTCTGTCACGGATGTTAGTTCGTGGTGTTTGCAACAGAATAACTCGAGCACGTACCCGTCTCTCCGATCTTCAAGACATCTTGGCAGTACCATGTCACTGGTTAAATCTATGGACAAGAGGCCGATGACGTACTGTATAGCGTATCACCCACAACCTTCCCGAATAACGTATGCTTGCCATGTAACTCGTCCGCCCGATCTTGTGGGACCACCACGCCATCAGTCCTGCAGCCTGAAAACAATGAATGCAATGCGGAAACATACCGAGCGTGATGAAGAACTGTGAATCATTCGAGTTCTTTGTTCCGCTATTTGCCATCGCCACGAGTCCACGATGGGTAAATCGCAACCGGGGGTGAATCTCATCTTCAAAGGGTTCTGGAGGAGGGCGCAAGCATATGTACGATGTGTGCGTCCACGGAGAAGCCCATTCGAGACATGGTCACATACCGCCGTAGAAAGACTCTCCGCCTGCGCCACTACCAGTTCGGTCCCCAGTTTGGACGAGAAAACCGGGAACGACCCTGGATCGCAGTGTCAGAGGTATGTCATTGGCAGGTTGCACTGGAAAATCCAACTCTTTACCTATGAAAAATGACACCGTCATAGTATCCTGCCGGTTAACGTGAGGCAAGCTGCAGGCTGTGAAATGCACTGTTGTACACACCTTCGAGTGCAAGTGCTATGAAGTTTCGGCATGCCTTCGGAGTTTCCTTCGATTGGGGCGTAGCATCGTATGAGGACACAGCTGTCTTGTATACATAAAACCTCGTGCGTACCTTTGACCATAATTCAATATCAATTTCGCCAGCGGTGGTGTTGAGAATGACGCGTCCATGAGTTGGTAAAGCCATTCCGAGTCCGAGTGGGTGTTCAAGTTGTCACTGAGTTTGCTTACTATCAGCATGCCGGCTAGTTCCAGGTCATCCTTGGGCTAGTCCGTGGGATGATTATACCTGATACCGCTCTCGCTGATAAGCCCCTCCTCCACACCGTTTCACCCAAATCCGAGTCTACGTCACCAACATTTCGTTGGGTCGTGCTCAGCATGCCCCACGAGATCACTGCTTTAGCACACTCTCTTCGATCGTTATAATTCATAGTTCATCTAAACGGCCCTGGAAGGGCGGCGCCGGCCATACCACCCATGTGCGTACTATATATCTGGCTAGTCCTCGAAGAGGGGCGCCTGACGGGTGTAGTAAGCAGGACTGACAGCCCAAGCCGTCCTCTTCTAACACACGGACGTCACCCAATTCCATTATTCGAGAACCGACTGCAAGGCAAACAGGTTCGTACTACATATGGTTAGGGTTTATCCGATAATACATGCCCAAATTTACGCAACTATGTGTTTCTACCACTCCATCTGTGTCTCCAAGGAGCAATTTAAGACGGAGCACCCCCAGTCATTGCGTATGCGTGTTGCTGTACCCCCGTCCCAGGCCCCACACTCATCTCCGAGAACTGATGCTGTAAAGCACCAACTCCATACTCATACCCTGATCCTTGTCCATAAGCTGGCGATAAAACATGTCCGCTCTCACTGCCCGGTCCTCCTCCGTACGTAGGCCCAAGGCCCTGTGGAGATTGTGCAGCAGGCTGAGTAGAGGGATAACTGTACGGAGCTCCTGGACTGCCCTGCGCTGACGGTAAATGCGCGCTGCCAGGAGAATCAGCGTGGTACCCATATGACCCTTGAGGTTGCAATGTGGCAGAAGAGGGTGGGAAGTAGGATGATTGACCAGAACCGTCTAGCTGAGACGTCACTTGGGGTTGAATGCCATTTTCTGGATGAAGTGGACCAGGCAGTGAGGCATCTGGTGGACCATCTGTCACCCCAGGCACTGAGAAGAAATAAACAGCTCCCGCGGGGTCTTTGCCTCCCTGGGCGTAGTATTGTGCCCATGCTTGAACGTTTGGATCCGCGTACGTGGCGTTTGGATCATACACGTATGGTGGACCGGACTGTTCTGGTTCGGGTTGACTTTGCGCCTGAGGGTGGGCCGCTTGTGCAACTTCGACTGCCGGGGTATGATACTGTTGCTGCTGTTGAGCTTGAGATTGCGGCTGAAGCTGCGGTTGAGGTTGAGGTTGAGGTTGCGACTGAGGCTGAGGCTGAGGTTGTAGCTGTGATTGTGGTTGTTGGGGATAGGGTGATCGCGCAGGCTGCGGGACAGATCCACCGTATGGTTGAGTAGTTCCAGGTGCGTATCCTTGTCCAACACCATACCCGGGATCGGCATGCTGCTGTGGGAACGAACCCTCGGGGTAGCCAGTCGGTGCAGCATAGCCGTACGGGGATTGTTGCTGAGGGGATTGCTGATCAAAGCCAGGTGTGGCAGTCGGGTAACCATATGGAGGCTGAGGGCCGTACTCCTGGCGGACGTAAGGCGATTGTTCGTGGCTGTAGTCTGAACGAGGGGCTGCATCG
Organism: Boletus vermiculosoides; assembly: GCA_038091015.1. NCBI lineage: Eukaryota > Fungi > Basidiomycota > Agaricomycetes > Boletales > Boletaceae > Boletus > Boletus vermiculosoides. The sequence goes on from JBBPNR010000601.1 coordinate 16,767, forward strand.
TACACTATTCGGACATAAGTAGCAAATCGAACGAATAAGATCGGTGTACGTACTCCCAGCATGTCTTGCAAGGCTGTCTTCCATCATCCGATCGAAGATGACCCGTGCCTTGACGAAGCTTTCGTTCATTGACACAAGATCGGCTAAACGAAACTCTCAATGTATCCTACGAGAGAGAATCAGCGGTTCGCACCTCGCTTCTGGCTGTATTTGTCGATGAGTTTGACAATCTTCGGCCGCAGAGACATGCAAGAACGATATAGTTCCTACCAAGAAAGTTTAGGATTACAACACATGGGGAGTTCCAGGACCCTCGAACCTGAATCTCTTCATTATCCGCAAGATTTTCCCCGGAAGCGTCTATGGTGCGGAGCATTGTCAATAATCTGTCGACATTCACAGCCTGCGCAAACACGGTTGCTTCTTGCTCTGCTTCTCTCGAAAGTTCAGCAGCGGTTGGCTCCGGCAATGGCTCCTGTGAGGTTCGATCAGATGAGAAGTAACAATCGAGGGGGGAAAGCACCCACCACATAGTTGACAGGAAATATCCCCGTCCTCCCCCTCAACTGACCGCGCCACCAATCTTTGTAGCCGCGGTCAACGACCTTGATGATATCACCCTTTTCAAACGCGAGTTCTCCCTGTTCAGTGGGTTCAAAGGTATGCAAAGCCTTGACACGAGTGACTACGGGGGTGGATGCAGGTGCTGGCGCAGCGATGGATTGCAATGGTAAAGATGAAGTGGACGATGCAGCTCTCTGCGTACTCTGTGCAGGCACATAGCCTGATGGATGATTGGGTCCTGTGGCATTGCTGGTACTGGGACCAGCTCCCCCGCCGGAGCTCGATGGACCTGTGCCATTTGAATGTGCCGAAAACTCGGCATACCCGGTTCTACCACCCTTGTCATGCATAGACATCTCCAGGACGCGCTGAAGCTCCTCTTCCTCCCTCCGCCGTACTTCATCATCGACAGTAGGCGGAGCAGGCTCGTTTGGTGGCTGAAATTTATAGTCTTCGGGTACGGGTCAGTGACTAATGGAGAGCGCAGCAAGGAAATCCCACTCTTTGCTTTCAAATTGCTGTAACACTCTTCCATAACACCGAGCGAAGAGTCGTTTTCGAACTCGGCTGTCCATACGGCGACCAGGTTTAAGGCTCTCTTGCGAACCTTGTCGTGTGTAGTCTTGAGTGAATAAACGATAAGTACATCTCTCCTAGGATCGAATCCTAAAAATGCGCACCCGATCGGTAATAAGCTTCTCGAGAGCCTGAGTGAACGCGCGTGAAGCCAATTCACGGTGAAGATCGATCCCACAGTTCTTAGAGAGAGATTCTGCGAGGGAAAGTGAATAGAGTTGAACATTCGGACTGCGGTGTGCGAGGCGTTTGATGAGGGCGGCGATGACATTGCGAGCGCTGTAGGAACCGAATGTCAGGGCGGTGGGTTGGACTGAGAAAGAGAAACAAGTACCCTGGTTCACCCTCTTCCTGTACTTTGTCGCAGAGGTTGAGAATGACTTCCCAGTTCTCGCTGGTCAAGTTCTCGTCCGTAGCTTTGACTGTATATGTAATGTAAAACCAGTTGCATATTCAGTTGGAGAGCTCATCGCGGGTGTGATGGCAACGCACCAACTATATCATCGTAAGGACCTGTCTGGCCGGCTTTGAACATGGCGAGCGCTGTTCAAGCCACTGTCGAGCTCGCTGCTGTAGTCGTTGGCAGTGCTGATGGGGATCTCGAGGTCCTTGTTGTAGTAGTCGCTGCGAGAGGCGGTGTCGATATCCCGAAGATGCCGTGATTGGCGCGTCGCCACTACTCTCGCAAACAAGGTCTTTCTGCGCTTCCCCACTGGTTTCTCTCTACACATCATGGCCAAGGGTACATTATATTTAACGCTAGGCTACACGCATCATACTAATACAAGAGCACCCAGTTCCACGGAATTTTCGCCTCCTTGAAGAACTTGAGAAGGGCGAGAAAGGTATTGGCGATGGCTCGTGCTCGTATGGCTTGGAGGATAGTGAAGATATCCTGATGAGCAATTGGAACGGAACCATCATCGGCCCCGGCCATGTAAGTCCCTGCCCAAGATGCCCCCGATCTGTGACATCACAAGCTGATCGTGCGCTGTAGACTGTACATGAGAACCGCATCTACAGCCTCAAGATTCACTGTGGCGAATCGTATCCAGAAAAGCCACCCGCCGTGCAGTTCCTGTCCCGTGTTAATCTGCCTTTCGTCAGTCAGACAGATGGCAAGGTTGACCCTGCCAAACTCAGCGTCCTCGCCCAGTGGGGGAGGGAGAGCAGCATAGAGACTATCTTGGTTGGCATAAGGAGGTGAAAGATTCTCCCGCCTTTCGTTTCAGGTGCCTGATGTTCTTGTGTTAGGGAGATGGGTTCTTTCAATAACAGAAAGTTACCCCAACCACCAGAAGGCAGCACCTTTTGAGGCAATTCACTAGTGCCGTCAGACGTTTACACATCGGAAGAGGTTATTAATTGGGAGAAGAAATGGCAAGTCATGAACAGCACGTCCGTTGTCACAAGATGGGTCCCTACCACTATCCTGCAATCTGTTTTGTTTTTTCTTTAGTGAATTTTCATTCGTTTTGCACAACACTTGATATTGTTGGGCTGGTATTTCCTGGAGTCTGAGGTCACCTGACCATCCTTTTCAGGGGTTACCGGGTAGGTTGGAGAACGCATCATTGTTTTGACCCTAGGCACCCAGCCACTGTCATGTCCACTCTGTTCCATGACCCTTTGTGATGCGGTCAAGTTAGTGACTAATCGGTGTCGCCGTTAACAGCCGTTAACTTTGGCACCACATGACGGAAATGCTACCGCTTGCCAAGCCATTTTATGAGATCCCCGACTAATGATCGCTGCTTTCGGCCCCGACACCCGCGGGAGTTTTTGAAGAAACGCGAGGTATGCCTCGTTTGCTACGGCTGCACGAACTTGGTCATTACCCGAGAGGCATGATATCATGTGGTATATTTATCAATGAATACAAAACCTGATTGGGATGGAGCACATTGTTCACCGACAGTCTCACGAAGACGAAGATCCCCTCGTTCTCGTAGTGTGTACGGCGTCGTCGCCTTCAACACGGACGAAATTGATCGGATTTCCAAGATTTTCGTGACGGGATCTCTGTAGATAGGTCCCAAAGACCCTAAGTCTTCTTCCTCGTCCGGAGCACATCGTGATTGAATAGATGACGGATGATGTTGACGCCCACGATGTTGCTGCCATCGGTTCCACCAACGCGCCTTTCTACGGGCCGTCGCGTATCATTACCCACAAGCTTCCCTCCTCATCTCACACAAGTGCTGTGATTTACTCTCCAGGTGGTATCAGCTGTCTTCCGTCCTGCCTTCAATTCGCGAGCTCATTGATAAACTTAATCGGTTTCTAGTGGCCAGGTTCAGATTGCGGGGGACCAGATCTATCAGATCTTCAGATATCAGGCTATGGTGCTATCATGTTTAAATTCCTCTTGGTTTGTAGTAAGTAAGCTAAGTACAGTGGGATTCAGGTATAGTTGATGCATAGTTACTTTTTCGTTTCCACAAGTGGGATCTCTTTTACTCTATGTATCTTCCCCTCGTGAGAAAGGAATGTTTATC
>JBBPNR010000602.1:0-20400 GCA_038091015.1 Boletus vermiculosoides
CCCCCCAACCACCACCCCCTGCACAAACACCCGCCTCACATTCCGATTATCCCCACCAAACAAAAACCGCTCCAACCACCGCCTCACATTCCCCTCCTCCCTCACCCTCTCCCCCGCATCCACCCCCTGACCCCACACCGCCGGGTTCCCCGTACTGTCGTCGAGACTGACGTGCAGCGCGTCAAACGCTTTGCCGACTGCAAAGGATCCGATGCGGTCTTGGAGGCAGCAGACTTCGGCGCCGCCGAGGGTCGCGAGGTAGAGGAGCGTCGCGACGGAGAGTTTTTGGTCGGTGAAGGAACCTACGGATTTGGTGGACGTGGACGTGTGCCGGTCTTGGTGGGGGTGGTGCTCGCAGTGTCTGTGATGCTCGCCAGGTCGGTGGTGCTTGTGATGTTTACGGTGGCGTGCTTCCTTTGCCTCTACCTCCGACTCCGACTCCGAATCAGAGGATGAATCTGCAGACAAGTCGGAGCGATCGTGCGCGTCCTTGTCATGTCTGCCGTGCCTGCCATGCTTGCCGTGTCTATGATGCTTGCGGCGCTTGCAGTGCTCGCGCCTGCGTTGACGACGTTCTCTGTCCAGCTCCGCTTGCACGGCGACCATCTTGGACGCCGTACTCGCCATCTGAACCGTGTACAAGATCGATGGATTATTCCCACCGCTTACATCCGTGCCAAGGCCGACCTAAGAAGAAAAAACGCAAGGACGACGACGATCATGAGCAAACCAAAACTTCCAAAAAAAGGGGGGACCGCATGGCCATCCTTACCTTGATGCCGTGATCCAACAACAACCCGACCCTCGCCATCCCGCTGCTCAAATAAAAGTTGCTCGTCGGACAATGCGCCACCCCTGCGCCTCGTTTGGCGATCAGTTCCATCTCCTTCTCCGTCAACCATACCCCGTGTCCGAGAATCGTGTTGTTCCGCAGAAGACCAAACCGGTCGTATATCGCGGCGTAGGACTCTGCGTCGAAGCGTCTGAGCGCGTCCTCCACTTCCCTTCGGTTTTCGGAAATGTGGGTTTGGATGGAGACGTGGGGCATGGACGCGGCGAGTTTGCCGAGATCGGTGAGGAGTTGCTCGCTGCAGGACAGGGCGAAACGGGGGGTGATGATGGGGTAGACGAGTGGTTCGTTGGTATGTGACACGGGCAAGTCATGGATGTGCTCGATGAGTGCTTTGGTGTCTCTGAGGGAGGCTTCGGGTGTTTTTTCAATGTAGTAACCAGGACAGTGCCAATCCATGTTGCATTTCTGTCAGGGGACCTATGCGTGAGCATGATTGAACGCAGATTTCGTGATGGGGAAAAACGTACACCGACAAACGCCCGTTGGCCTGGGGTGTCTTTATCAGCAGGATGGTATGCATGAAGCGTGTGAGGTTACCTTTCTTGTGGATAATGTCCGCGAGGATGATGGTTGCTTCGAGGTGTAAGCTACCGTAGTAGCAGCTCGTCGTCGTCTGTCAATCATGAGCTCCTATCGCCAGTAGGCACATACACGATCATGTACCCCAGATGCGATGGAGCGATCGATGACATCGTTGTACACGCGTTGGGCATACTCTTTGTCTTCGAACTTGGATTCCACGGGGAAAACGTATTGGAGAAGCCAGTCGAGGAGTTCGGAGTCACCGCCACTGATGAAGGACGATATGTCAGCGCGTCCGAAGGGCGTTTTTCAATGTGTGGGTTGACGATACGTACATGCCCAAGTTGGGGAACTGGCACGCGTGCTGTTGCGAGGTGGACAGATGGTTAGTCCTCGGTGCTCAGTGGACGCGACGGGCAAGATCGACGTACGACGTGTGTATCGATCAAGCCAGGCATGATGAATTCGCCCGCGCTTCCTTTCAATTCTACGAGGGTGTACTCGCCGTCATTTAACCCACGCCGGGCGATGGTATCGTGGAGGACCGATACGTCGATGTCCTCCTCGATCCAGATGATGTTACCGTCCGACCCGACGGCGATCAAGCACCGAGGGAGAGCGAGATAGTAATTCAACGTGTACGGATTGACGACTGGGCCAAAGTAGAGGTTGATCATGATGATGCGAACGAAAGCAAGGTGGTGAGTGATCCAGCGATCGAGCTCGAGATGTTGAGAAGTGTTTTATAGCTCGAGGTTGGGGGGTAGCCGACAGCCTGGGTCTTGTTCGGTTTAGTCGTGCGCCTCGTGTTGGAGTACATACATATCCCCATACGCGAGGGATCATATCCGGTTCGCGAAGATGGTTGGTAAGATGAATGGAATATTTAAATGGCACCGGATGCAAAGTGCAGGGAATGGCCGGGGGACGCGATGCTGTATCGGTCGATATTTAGACCGCAAATTCTCAGATCTTTACCTAGTTTGCAACCCCTGGTGCTGGGAGAGTGACGGTTCGGTGGAACCTGTTGCCTGTCAGGGTATAGTTTCCATTACTCAAGTACTCACATTCGAGTCTGATATTTGATCCTCGGAGGGTTCGAGAAGTTGTGGTCACGTGCCACTCACTTCCTGGAAATTTAATTCTCCCCACGAGGATGTTCGACATGTTCAACATGGCCTTTGTGTGGCACGACGCTGCAATCGATCACTCTGGTTTGCGGACCAGTACGTTCCCTTTCTTGATTCTTGTCCACTCGAATGGTCCATTCTGTCTCGGTGTGTATCGTCCATCTTCTTCGTGAATGACCGGGTTGACGTCGTCCATAGAATGTGAATCGTGAAGGTGTTGTTGCATGCAGAACCAACCATGCAACGTCAACGTTGTGATATTCTCGGAGTTATAACTACGATTGACGAGGCTCTTTCTTCCTACCCGGCCTTCGTTTTAATGCTCCGAAATATGAATAGTCTCTCGAAACCAAACAACGCTGATCTGTATTAATACCACGGATCGGGGTTCACTGTAGAGTCGATATCTTTTTTGTAAATCTTAATTGACTTGTGGTCGTCTGAGAGTCGGTGCTGTTCGTGTCCAGTGTTGACACAGCCACGGTAGATGGAAAGAGAAGGCGGGTTTTGGACTTGTATTCTCGCAACGATGACTCTCCCCGCCAACGACGCCTTCTCCCTCGGCCTCGCTCACGACCAGCCACGACGGGCCTCCTCACGCACACCCTCCATCTCTCGTCGCTCTCCCTCTCCAAAAATTTTGTTCTCCTCCCCGTCTGCCTCACCCTCACCCGCCCCTCACATGTCCCCCAAGAGAACCCACAGACGCAAACATGCCACAAACCAGGGTTCTCAGCACAACATTCGCCTCAGTGCCACAGAGCCAACCATCGAAGAACTCGTCGAGGAGGCCGACTCCCGCGCATCGACCTCACCCAAACGCAAATCCAAGCATGGTCGCACCAACTCGACACCCAACGGCACCGCACCACCACCCAATGGCGTTTCCAAGTCAAATGCGAATGTGATCGACTGGGAGGTTCCGCGCAAAGCTTTGCATTCGTCGATCGGTGTGTACTCTTGCCCATGTGACTTGTCCCCTCTGTGTCGTTGGCTCATAGAGGGGTGTGACAGGATTCTTTACGATATACCTCTATACTTCCAATGGAGACTCCCAGCGCGTCATCGTCGCCCTGAGCTCTGCACTAGCTGTGTTGATACCCATAGACATCCTCCGACTACGGTATCCTTCATTGGAATACGCTTTCGAGAAATGTGTCGGCGTCTTTATGCGCGATAGTGAAAAGGTGTGTCTGTGTGCCCTGACATCGCCCTCTGACGCTGATCATCGATGGTCCTGGCAGAAATCCTCGAATGGTGTCATATGGTATATACTTGGCGTCAATGTTGTCCTCGTTGCGCTCCCCCTCGACATTGCCGTCGTCTCTGTGCTCATGTACGTAGTCTTCCACTCGCTGGTCATATATCACTCCCATCGCTGATACTTGATATCCGCACAGCCTTTCATGGGCCGACACGGCCGCGTCCACCTTTGGCCGCCTCTACGGCAGTCGTACACCCCCTCTCCCCAAGCGCCTCTTCGGCATCTTCCCACTCGCACCCCGAAAGAGTTTGGCAGGGTTCACTGCCGCCACGCTCACCGGTGCAGCTATCGCCACGGGGTTCTGGACGTTGCTCGCACCGCTGAGAGCGCACGGGCTAACGTGGTCATGGCAAGATGGGGTCTCTCAGAGTTTCATCGGGGGCGTTGGTAGAGGATCTGGGTCCCCGCAGGCGTTTGCAGGATGGGCGGGTTTGCTCACGATCGGTGTCGTCGCTGGATTCGTGACCGGCATCGCAGAGGCTCTCGGTGCGTGTTCTATGCTGCGTGTATGCTGTGTCGACTGACATGATTGGTCACGTGGTCAGATCTTGGTGGTGTGGACGACAACCTGAGTTTACCGATCATCGCTGGGGGATGTCTGTGGGGCTTGTTCAAGATCCTTGGATGGCTAGGCGGGGTGCTGGCATAAGGGTTATCCCCCTCCGTGTCCGTTTTCAGACCAAGTTTGGTTGTTGCACGTTCCGTTCTTCGTCTACTCTCCCCTATCCTCTGGAACCTTTACCTACTACAGCACCCCGCCCCTGAGATATATACATCATGATGGCATGATCGATGATCAACCTCAATGCAGACGGAGCCAGATCTTTGTGTCGCCTCTGTGATTTCCTATATCTGACCCCTTACCTTTTTTTTTTGTCATTTGGATACGATACGACCCCGATAGTATATTGCTTCCATTTTGCCTCGTCCCTTGTGTCATGCTTTCCCAATGCTCATTTTCCATAGTTTCTCATAGCATCATTTCTTCACTTAGACGATGGATGAACCGTCCGAGACGTTTCGAGAGTATATCAATAGGTGTCCTTGCGCCCATGTTGCACGTTTTTTTCTCTTCTCGATATAGCTCTTTAGAGGTACCTTACGGACGATCCGTCCCCCCTTTTTTTGTCAATCCCCAATCTCCAAGTCAAGTTTCATGTGACATATTGTGGATAGGTACACCCTTTTGTTTTTTGGAATGTGATTACCATTCGTTCAGGCCTTTTCCCCCGACTCTCGAGTTCTAGAGGGCAGACAGGGACGCGCGGTGGGTCGTTGCCGCCATTTCCGACTCGGACGGTACTTGTTCGGATGCTCTTGTCCTTCAAGTTGTCAAAAAAAAAAAAAGTGAATTATAATTTAAAAAGCCATGACAGGTGGCGTTTTGACGGACCGCACCGATTGTCACGGGCGTGGTCCAGCTGTCAAGTCGGCGCGCGTATCATATATATACAGTCGACGCTCTCCTAACGCATAAAAGTACAGGTTTCACCATTGGTGTGGGCCCGCTGTTATGATGGGTGTTGGGGTGTTACTAAACTGAGCAGCAAAGGGCTCGGTGTTCGTATTCCAAAGGTGGTCACTCCGACGTCCAAATATGGGAACTCCGACCGTCGGAGCTTCAATTCACTTTTCAGACCGTCCGCGTTAGAACTTCAACATTTTAACGAGATAGCAGGCTTCCTTTGGTGTCCTAGAGTATATATACATGGTTAAAATACCATTTATTTAATGTGTGGAGGTGTTGTTATAATTTTGGCTTCACCTAAAAGTGAGTTGCCTATTTTGAGTGAACGACACTGTACCTCTCGGGAGAGCCCTGGAGGTATGCATTACTAGGGAGTATGGGAGGTCTGGCGCCCTGAAAGCTGACTTGGAGAATCCAAAATCCTATGTGTTATGAGGGAGTATGTGTTATACTGGGTATGCGTCATAAGAGAGTCGACTGTATATTCATACTTGGTAGCTCAATTGTGAAGTCTATCGAAATCTTGTAGCGCAAACAAAAAAAAAGTCCAACAAGTCTTTATCAGAACCTACAGGTTTGATCGTCGGACTGCGCCCCCTTTCTTCTTCTCGGAGGACTTGTGATTGATCATCGCATGGATCCAATGTTAACCTACACGTTGACAAAAACGCCCATCCAAATCGTGATCATGATGTCCATAGTATCGTCAACAATGACCCAAGTCTAAATCGTCCCCCCGTCCATTATATACATTATAACATATATACATATATGATATAACTCGAATCTCACCACCCATCACACCTCCACCCCCTTGTGAAACGATTCCTTACTCCCGTTCTCCGTCCGTCGAAAGCTCCCCTCCTCAGCCTCGCTGGGTTGCGTCGACAGCGTCTCCAACCGAATCATGTTTGGTTGCGACGCCGGCCTGGCGCGCGTGTTCAACGACGACACCGCCGCAGACACCACTTCCGAATCCGACGGCTTCGTCCATCCTTCCCCGCGTGCGATCTGCCAAAGGATGAACAACGACGCGATGGCCTGTAAAAAAACAGCCCCGTAAAGCAGACAAGCCGCGTCAGCCCCGTTGAATAGACGCCACGGACGAAACGATACCACGTGCCAAGAAAGGCACACCGGCAAACGCGCGTTTGCTCACCTGAATCGGCACAATGATCTGATCAAGGAGAATTATCCACGGACTCTGGGTGATGTCCACTGCGATGAAGACGACGAGAAAGCCTGTATACATCGCCGCAGACTGGATGATCACCGACGTGATGCTCACGTAATGTTGGCCATGCGCGCGTCCGAGTTGGCTCACGATGCGGTGTCGGTGGACGAGCAGTCGCCCGGCGATGACGCCGGTCGCGATCAGGTTAAGCGAGAGCGAGTTGATACCGTAGGCGAAGGCGATGGTGGCTGATGGGACGGAGTGAATGGTTTGGCGGATCAACAGACTGCCTATGACTGGCATACCGGGTCGTCAAAGTAGACAGCGCGGGGGGGAGGACAGTCAGCGTGGGCGACAGTACCGTCGGTGGCAGCGTTGGACATACCGAGCATACCGATCAACAAGAGAAACGGAACGGCAAAACCGAGCCGCCACAGTCGCTCCCCGGTGCTACACACCACATGACACCGCCATACCTTGGACACGTGTGAGCCATCACCTAGTATACATCCAATCAAGACCGCCTCACCAACAGGGCCTCCATCATCCAAGTGGCGACCACGATAATGATACCAGGGATAAGCGTGAATGCGACCGACCATTCCTCATTAAGGAAGCCAGCCGGCCCACCGGGATAGTTTCGTTGCGTGATAAAGCCGAGCCGGACCCGGTTGACCGTCAGGTAATGTCCTGCCATCGTGAGGGCAAACAAGAGGGCGATGTACACCAAGAGGGCGATCCGCATGCGACTGTGCTTGATGGTTCGTCTCAGAACAGCGAGGAAAGCCAAGACGAAAAGTGACGTTTCGATGCCCATGAAGAAGTTGCCGATGAAGGCACCAGTGAGCCACATTTCTTCTTGGATGATGGTGCTTTGTGATTCGTTGGGGGTATAAGAGGAGGGCGACATTATGAGATATGTCCGTTGCGGCCGGTACGAACCTGTCGCCCGGAGCAAGGAGATCTGAGAGAGGTGTCGATCTGTGTTCTGGAGGAACTCAACAGTGCACCTCAACTCGGACCGCCAGAGAAAAGTAAAGCGAGGATAACAGAAAGAGGTGGTATTTCATATTTGGGGGAATGCGGATATATGAGAGACTCTACCAGGTTGGATCCGACACAAAATTTACGATTGCATGTCAACGAATTATGAAACATTGACATTCAGGGGTTGCCAGTCCCTTGGATAGCTCCCGTAAACGAGGCGTAGCAAGGTGATAAGGGCCGCGACCAGCTTACTGGTCGATGCGAGCTTATGTATCAAAGAAGCTAAAGCACGCCTCGTTCGTCTCGCAGGGTCGTAGTGTAATCTGAAACAGTCGCCCCTTGTTCGCCATGTTGTATAACATCTATTTCACCAATCCTGAATGTCAGGGTGGATGCAAAGGACGAGGAGCGAGCGGGGGGCCCATCAAGTACATGTGATCCGATATGTATCGCACTCAACCCGCGGGCCTTGTCACGTCTGCGGGCTGAGGTAACGTCTTTGACAATGCAAAGAGCGTGGACATGTCATGTCGTCCCCGGAGGATCTGGCAGTGGCAAGGAGGTGAATCAAAGTTCGAGACTCGAAGTTTAAACCCAAGGCTTGCCACTGAATTACGGATCCAATGTTCTCGTGCCCGTTTCAATTTCTTCCATCCCTCTCCACAACATTACGTCTTTCCACACATCTGTGTCTATGTCTGAGTCCGATCTCAGGTCGAAGCAGACGCCGCCAAAGGGTCGTATATGTGACGTTCCGACACGTGTGGTTGGGGTGGTAGCGGGGATATTTTAAGGCAAGGGAGCGAGAGAGCAGGGGTCGGCAGAGGTTCAGGCGTCCATGGTGTTGGTGTCGGCAAAGGCCCTGAAGGTTTGATCATGTGCATGGATTTATCGGACAGCGCAAGCACACCTTTTTCGCGAGTGACAGGACGTCCGATGAGAACGAATTGGTGCCTATGTCTTGCTACTTTACGCCGATCAGTAATATATAATTACGTGGGTCACGCCTGGGTTTGCTCCTTGTAAGTATCCGTGCGGCCCGCCGCGGGGTGCGTTAGCCTAACCCCCTCGCCCTTTTTAATCATCTCTTCGCAGTGTGATTCAAAGGTTCCGTCACGTGATCTGTACATTTCTGAGGCGGTCACGCTAACGTTAGACATCAAATTTGAACTGGGCTAGTAACAAGTAACTGACCAAGTGATCCCGAGTTAGGATCGAGTTTAAGTTTGTGGCGTCTTTTAGACCAAACTTCAACTGGCTTGCTGATATATTGCAATCACTGATCGTCGTGTTTCATCGTGTGTATATGGTCGTGCCCACCCGTGGGCATGGTTCGGCTATTCCTCTGTAGCTTCGTCTTGGTTGATTTGAAACCTTTTTTACCCTCTCATGGGGAGGATATGGTCTTGCCAACGGATCGCCAGATTGTGGTCCTGTCACTGCATCGGTTATTCGATATCTTTGAGCGTTTCCAAGGTGACCGTTCGTTCCTGAGAAAATCCGAGTACTTCCTGGCTGGTCGGTCGCCCAGAGCCTGGACCTGCATGTGGCGATCAATCACAAGTCCTCCGAGAAAAAAGGGAATCCGACCGCAGGCCTAAAAACTTGTCGGACTTTTAATTGGATTACCTTATAAACTTTGATCCTCTGAGGACGACACGATATGTCCGCGCTCTTTGCATTTCCAAATTGGATCACCTCAGCCCACAAACGACGAGGCCTGCGGATTGGGTGCGATGCCTATCGGGTCACATGTACTTGATGGGCCCCCGCCCTCTCCTCGTCCTTGGAATTCACCCTTACATAGCAAATCTGTATACGCGAAATAGATGCTACACGAACTGGCGAACGAGAGGCGACTGTTTCAGGTTAAAATACGACCCTACGGGACGAACGAGGAGTGCTTTACCCTCTTTGATGGCTCGCATCGATCGGTAAGTTGGTCGCAGCCAAGATCACCTTTCAACGTTGCGCGTCGTTTACGGAGGCTACGCTTGCAAACTCTATCCAAGGGACTAGTAGACTAACGCCAGAATTGAATACCCCTAAATGTCAATGTTTCATATTCGTTGACATGCGATCGTACGTTTTGTGTCGGATCCTACCTCTCTCATATATCCGCCTTCCCCCCAATATGAAATATCACCCCTCCTCTCTTATCCTCGCTTTATTTTTCCCTGGCGGTCCGAGTCGAGGCGCACTGTTGAGTTCCTCCTCTGAGAGCACAGATCGACACCCCTCTCAGATCTCCTCGCTCCGGGCGACAGGTTCGTACCGGCCGCAACGAACCCGTCCCATGATGTCGTCTTCCTCTTATGCCCCCGATGAATCCAAAAGTACCATCATCCAAGAAGAAATGTGGCTCGTTGGTGCCTTCTTCGGCAACTTCTTCCTTGGAATCCAAACTACACTTTTCGTCTTGGCTTTCCTCGCTGTTCTGAGACGAACCATCAAGCACAGTCGTGTGCGGATCGCCCTCTTGGTGTACATCGCTCTCTTGTTTGTCCTCACGACGGCAGCATATGCGCTGATGCTCAACCGGATCCGGATGGGTTTTATCACGCAACGAAACTATCCTGGCGGGCCGGCTGCCTTCATCAGTAATGCATGGTCGTTCGCATTCACTCTTCTCCCTAATATCTTTATCGTGCTAACCAGTTGGATGATGGAATCCCTGTTGGTGAGACGGTCTTGATTGGATGTATAGGTGATGGCTCACACGTGTCCAAGGTATGGCGGTGTCATGTGGTGTGTAGTACGGGGGAGCGACTCTGGTGGCTCGGTTTTGCCATTCCGTTTCTCTTGTTGATCAGTATGCTCAGTACGTCCAATGTTGCACTGATGGCAATGTCGTCCACGCTGACTGTCTTTCCACCCCACCTCGCTGTCCACAATGACCCGGTATGACAGTCATGGGCATCCTGTTGCTCTACCGAACCATTCACACCATACCAGCCGTTGCCTACGAACTCGCCTACGGTGTCAACTCGCTAGCGCTCAACCTTATCGCAACTGGATTCATCGCCGGACGGCTGCTCGTCCACCGACACCGCATCGTGAGCCAACTCGGACGCGCTCATGGCCAACACTACGTGAGCATCACATCTGTGATCATCCAGTCTGCGGCGGGGTATACAGGCCTTCTCGTCATTGTCATCGCAGCGGAAATGACCCAGAGTCCGGTGACGATTCTCTTTCGGCAGATCATCGTGCAGGTTCAGGTGAGCAAACACCCGTTGCCAGTGTGCCATTCCTGGCACGTGGTATCGTTAGTACCCTCTGTCGTGTTTATTCAGGACTGACACGGTTTATCTGCTCTGCGGGGCTGTTTCTTTATTTTATTTTTTACAGACGATCGCGGCGTTGTTCATCATTTGGCAGATCGCACGCGGGGAAGGATGGACGAAGCCGTCGGACGCGGAGGTGGTGTCTGCGGCGGTGTCGTCGTTGAGTACACGCGCCAGGCCGGCATCGCAACCGAACGTGATTCAGTTGGAGGCTCTGTCGACGCAACCCGGCGAGACTGAGGAAGGGAGTGTTCGACCAACGGACAACGAGAGTAAGGAATCGTTTCACAAGAGAGCGGAGGTGTGATGGTGCTGAGATTATATGTATATATATGTTATAATGTATATAATAGACGTGGACTGTTTGGATGAGAGACGATTTAGACTCGGGTCGTTGTTTACGATACTTTGGAAATCATGATCTTGTTTTGGACGGACGTTTGTCAACGTGTAGGTTTCAAGTCCGGTCGTTTCAGAATTCGAAGTCGGAGGCAACGCTTGCCCGGCAAAGTAGGGGATATTCATGAACGGTGTCTACGTGACTCCGTGTAGGAAGGGTGTGCGTGGAGCTGCGCCCCGCGGGCCGCTTTTCCTCCACTTGGTCGGCGCGCCTGTTTCCTTGAACCCCTTTTATATTTCGTTTTTATATTTATTTTTAGCTACTCATATCCCTTGCTTGCAGAAGCAACCCTCCTTTCCTTTTTTCACTTGCTAAATCCATACCTACATGTACAACCGAGCTTGGCACATACGGTTTCGAACTAGCTGTGGCTGCGCGTCTGCGTGAGCCCGACACTGTCAGCCCTTACATAGTTACGCCACAACTCGTGCGTAATTTACAGGTTACCTGTGGCGGGCTCGCGGATCGGCGCTCGTCGGGGAGTCCTTTTTCATACTCAAGTCACATCCAGAGACCGATAAAACCAGGAAACACCACGACATTGCTCGGGATTACATCATGTAATCCGCACAACACGGAATGTTGGTCAACGTTAACTTTATCAGCCTCCGGGTCAGATAGTGTGTGAGCGATTCTTGCAGTAATTAGCGCCGAGTCTGACCGGTTCCAGTTTCCCCATCGAGACAAAAATTTTGGTCGCTGGTAGGTACAATGGCATGTCACATATGTACATCCGCCGAACGTGCCCAATGATCCAAACTTGGATGCTGCAACATGTACACGCAACGATCGTCAGGATGGGTAATTCGACCCGTTGGGTCGCCAGGGACTAGGTCCCAGGTTCGCCCTGGGATGTGGAATAAACCACGGTCATGACCGGTATACGGCCGCATTCCTATACCACATCGTCTTGGGCGTGAGTCGCACTAACTGAATTCGCGTTCATCGGCATCGGCGTCTCGTCCTCCTTACTTGATATGGACGGTGCATGCGCGCTTGCCCGAACAGGGGCCACCGCCACCTCCAGATCGACTATCTCAGACTGCACCTGTGGCTCTGAATCACCCCTCCAGTCGGCCGACGACACACCTACATTGCCTGTCCACCCCTTTCCGTGTGCGATCCGGTATATGATCAACAGCGACGCGATGCTCTATCGGTCGCGTCGACCCAACGGGACATCATTCAGTACTCAATCGTGTCCACGTTATGCAGTGTGCCATTGGTGGCTTACCTCGATTTGCGCGAGCAGCTGTTGAAGGATATTCGTCGCCGCCGAGCCAATGCAGGAGAAGAGGATGAAGAGGATGAGAGAGGCCGTATAGAACGATGCCGACTCGATCAATATGGTCGCCGCGCTGACATAATTTGATCCGTGGCTTGGCCCAAACTGTCGCACCAACCGCCGTCGATGTAGCAAGAGTCGTCCCGCAATGATCCCCGTCACAGTGATGTTTAACACGAGGGACAAGCTCAAGTACGCAATTGCGGATTTGAGCACGTAATCATCATCCAGCTTTTGGGAGAGTTCGTAGATAAACAGGCTGCCCGTGACTGTTTGCATCCCACGAGAACATTGGGGGAATCAGGCGTTAGTACGTTTGTCGCAACCTGACTAGCAACCGGGACACACCAAACTCGGAAACCAACAACACGAATGGAAAGATGACCCAGATATACCTAGGTTGATCGCCCGTTACACAAACGACTTTACACCGCCACACCTTGAACGCTCAACGTTCATCACACCTTCAATATCCAGATGCCCCAACACTCACCAGCAACGACTCCATCATCCAGTTTGCGAACACGAACAAGCCCGTCGACACTAGATTGACTGGTATCCCATACTTGCGACTGAGGAACGCGTTCGGTCCGCCTGGGTAATTTCGCGCTTCGATAAAGCCTATCTGGACAAACAGCAAGTTTAACTGTTGTCCTGTTGTCATGGCCGCGCATAAGAGGGAGATGTATACCAGGAGGGCGATTCGTAGTCGACGATGTAAGCCTTGCTTGAGTACCGCGAGAAAGGACATGACAGAAAGTGTAATTTGCACCCCGCAGAGGAGACTGCTCAAATACGCGCCTTGGAGCCAGGCTACCTCGTCAAGGATGATATCTCTTGGTTCGTTTGGTGCATAGGCAAACCGCATTGGTAGGGCGAGGCGGGGCGGGGAAGCTGAAGGGCCTGCGAAATGGTGGTGTGATCTTACAACCGCGTGGGTTAACCAAGTCTTATCAGCACATACCTGTCAAGACCGAGTAATTAAACGTTGAAGCCATCATTGGAAACGAATAAGGGACGCCAATTGGTGGGAATGCTAATTTCCAGGGAGGAGGTTCACGACCGGACATACGACCAAATGGGGAGGAAGAAGACACGGTAACTCATCGAGGACTCGAATATATGTGTTCTTCGAACCGCTGAGGCACGATTTCATTCAGCGAACCAAGATTCATTCGGCTATCCAGGCCCGGGCCCATCCTGGGTGGACTGCCGCACGGGCCCGTCTGCGATGATGTAGGCACGAATGTGCCCAGACGTTGTTCAGTGTGTAAGCATCCACCCTGGAATCTCAGATCTCAGGCTTGTCAGTGAATTGGAAAGCATCTTTGAGCAACTGGTAAATCAGTGTCATAAATATAGTGTTGGTAAACATAGTGCCCTTGCGTGGGATGAGTGCTAACCGATCCACGCGCTTACTTAATCTTAATGTCGGCCTCTATAGTGCGCTGCTCAGTGCGCTCTCCTTCATCGAACTACATGACTTGTTCTGCTTCGCCGTCTTTTGTTCGCCCGGAAAATACAAAATTATTCTAAGATTGAGTTGTTAATACATTGATTTTCTGGGCCGAACCGCCCATGATCCGACGACATTTCGTTGGTAGTCTGGCGTCCAGGTCCAAGCGACGTAGAGAACCATCAACATGATGTCTTGGAAACACGTTCGTGTTCGTGTTTGTACAGATGCTAGCAGAGTCTGAAGCGAGTTCAAATTCCACTCTGGAACTTGACCGTCTCGATAAGGGTTTGATATCCCTATCAGCGATCATGCGTCTTGCACAGTGAGTAAGTACGTATCCAAGTCTATCCAAGTTGAGTGGTATGAGTGGTGGGGCATCAATGCGTGAATGGAGCAGGGTCAGGAACTTACGGCGGGTTCCAATTCGGCGGCCTGAAAGAATGCCAAAAATGGTATTACGTTCGAACCCTGGATGTGGCACATTTACGCGTCGATACACTCTGTCCAATGACAGTCCAAAGGATCCACCGTGACTCATCGCCGGTGCCAATCGGCCCATGATCATGGACGAAGACCCTGGGCGTTGGTACAGAAGTTGATAAAGTTGACACTTGACACATGGCGACGAGGGACCTGCTTGAATGTGTGCAGTGCAACAACAACGCACCTACGTATAGTACGTGAAGGATGACGGTGTGGATTCGGAGCTCCTGGACCGGATGTGACGACTTGCATGCCCCAAAATGTCACAGCCTTCACTGCACACTGAACTTTGTCCTCGATTGTCACAGTCGTCTTCGACCCGCACAAGTTGTTCAGGTGTTGTCTCGATTTTTTTCTTCTTGCTTTCTCAGCCTTTTCGTGCACAGGTACTGATGCAACGCGTCAGTACGGGGTCATCGTCTTCTCATCGTTAGGTCACCTGGACCCAGTGGCCACGGAGTATCGCTGGACACGTACGGAGTTAGATTGCGAGATACACCATGGTTCCAATGTACCAACTTAGTCGCCAGGGTACGGCGGTGGCTTCGCGGTGGCTTCAGGCCCCTTGCGGTCAACTGGTGGATGTTTACGACCCCATCCTGAGAGATCGAGTATGGAGACACTTCAAGTTACTGTGATCTCACCTCATTTGTCCATTATCCGGACCTAGTTCCGTCCCCCTTTGCAACACGAGCAACCCAAATCCTAATATTATCTCGCAAACTCCAAATCACTCCTGGTTTACTTGAAAGAGGGAATACGGTCAGTGAAGCCAACTTCCCCGAATGGACGCTGTGCTTCCATTTTCGTTTGTCTCAAAGCCACAGGTTGACGTAGAAATGATGGAGAGCTTACGCGTGGCCCTGAAGGTCGCCCACGCGAGTGGTTTAGTGTTGTTTGGTCTGATCCCCTGACAATGAATGGCTAGATGGAATGCGAGGAAACAATGTGCTCGCGGCGGAGAACATCGACCACCGCCGCGGTGACCTTGGCATTGTCGTACACGCGGCTACCATCAACGAGGTGCTCATTGTTCACCAATCCATCCACATGGGTTGAGAACCCAAGCTGTTCTTTGCGACGGGCGCTACACCCCCTATGTCTGATGGAGATAGGAGCGCGAGAGGATCATGCCGTGGCAGTTTCACCGCTATCATGGTATCCATGGCTTTCGCTGAGTCCAGAGCTCTAGACCTCCGGTTGGCTTGCACCTTTGACACACTTGTCCGAAGTTCCTGGGATAGCGTGAGGCCCTACTACGTGGTACTTTGTCATTACATTTCCCTCATCCAACCAGTTAAGATTAGAAAGCAACAGTCATTAGGGTAGACGCGCAGCGACCTTGGTTGGCCTCGTACCTTGGACACATTTCACTATGAGGCAATTGTAAAACTTGTGGGGTGGACTGTAAGTCTCCGAGTCACTGGACTTGTCTGTGCCCCCCTTTTTTCCAGCATAGATGGGAAGCACCAGTCGCTCACCATTACCGGCCCACAGCCTCGCTGGATCTACAGCACTTCTGACAAGCGGTGATCAACGACATGCATCTATGTAGTAGCTCTCAAATTCTCCTGTCCAGCCTCAGAACGGCGAGGCGCCTCCCGACGCGCGTTGCGATCGACGTCTCGCTCGATCGCCATCACGGTCATAGTGCTCAAGTGTGGGATGGCAGGTCATTTGTTGATCAACTGGATTCTCAGTATCGACTACGCGTTACTTTTATTCGATGTTGCATCATCCAACGGCACCGTGCTGTTCCTGGGACAAGTAACATCGCAGAGGACATACGTCCTCACGAATGATCCACTCTCCTTTCATATTTGCGGAAGATGGAGCAGAGTTTAAAATCTAGCGCTTGGCTTCGTTAAAAGACGCTCCTGGTGGAGACAACATATTACAGAAGGACTGCATGTCGTATGGTCCCTACCCCGCCTTGAAATTTCACTCTATTTTCCAGCCGGTGTGTATTTTCAGAGGCTATGTGTAACCGCGCCTCGTGGTCCTTTGAAACCAGTGTCATGAAGATTGCCTACGATCGCACGCGCAATAAACACGAAGTTTAGATATCTACGCACGCAGTTCGATCCCGATGCTCCTCGCAAGCTTCGTACTATCTCTGTTCGTCATCTTTACGCAAGTTGATCAGCCAGCGACGCCGCTCGCTCCGATAGTATTGTCGAATTCATGGAAGGGGAGAAATAACTTGCAAACCAAACCATGCCCATCGAACTGCCATACACGACCACGATCACGTCTACACCTGGAAGTAAACTCGATCATGAACATACGATATCGTTCTCCATGCATTTACGTCCGAAATGTTTGAGGTTCTGGACCACCCTGATACGCCGTGTTTGCTTCGCGTCCACATCACAAAAGCGCCGTTGTCAATAGGCCTCCTTAGACACCTGCAGCGACTGACACAACTATCCTTACATGCGGTGATGAGCTTTAACAATAACATGGCGCTTTTTCGTGATTGCATTGATAGCAGCCGCTTGACGCAAATACAATAAATTGATCTGCTTCGCATTATGCAACGCGTGTTAGATCATTTTGGAAGATAGCTCGTCAAGGTTCCCTGCGAAAACGTTCTATTTGGGAACTCAAAGCCCGTAAAGCAACGTGTAACCTACATTGGGCCCTGTACCATTCCTGGTCTCGACCTTCTTGGACAAGCTCGGCGATAGAAGATCGCTCCTCTGGACTTGGGATTGTCAGCTTGTAATCGGGCGGCGTGGCTTTTGTGTGGCTTTGGACTTTGGATTGACTGGGATGTGGCCTCTGGCAGTAGCTTGGGGAAGGGTGACCGGATCTTCGTATGCAGGCATCGCGAGAAGAAGCCTGCGGAAACATTCCGAAAAAAGCGCAGGTACGTCACATAAATAACCTACTCGTTCACAGCGCACGTGAATCACTCATCACGGTGTTCGATCAGTTTCTTCGTCTGAGCAGGTGTCATCACAGGCGGGAGCAAAAACCCAGTACTGAAGGATGGCATCGTCCTCATCATAACACACCCGCGAGCATCAATGTCAAACCCACCTAGAGGCTATATCGCTCCTTCTTCCCCTCTGAATTCTCCCCAAACTCGAGTATTAGAACGTGCTGCTCTTCTCCCACATCAGGAAGCTGGGACGAAGGTCGGGAAAGGTCGGGACTCCGCCGTCCGTCGGGTTGCTGTCGAGAGAGCGTCACGGCATGTGTGCATAGCTCACTGCATGGTATATACGCGAATTTGATAAAATTGGGGGGAGGAGCGCTGTAGCCTGTGGGTGCGAATGGGTGAGCATGGACATGAAACATTGGCATCACGCACTTGAGTTCGGCGATTTTTGGCGAGCTCGATGGGAGTCGAGTGTGTCAGTCGAGTGTCGTAAGCAGCCGATACACATTCGACGTTTCAACAGGCCTTTGCACGAGTTTGAATGTGGAAAGGTACCACTCGCCAAGTGCTTTAGCCAGGATGCACGGTAACTTAGAACCAGTGTCAGGGGGACACAAGGAAAATGCCGGTCCCTCGCGCAGTGCGCACCGCCGCGCTGATGTGATCACCGACTTCGCTCGTCGCTCGTAGATAGCACATACTTAGCGCCCAGAAGAAAAAGTAATTCTACGACTTTCCGCACCACAAAGCGAATAATTATGTGCACTGTGTCTCACTAGTTGAGCCCTTCGAAGGAAAAGGGGCCGCATCCGTATCTCATTAGGTAACGCGCGGCATTTTCCTGTCCACAGCAAGGTCCTGTAATCCCACGGTGTCTAACGTCGTTCGGATCCACCACTTTCCAAGCCATCAGTCGTGCTTCACTCATCTTTCAGCTTTCTAAACCATTCCTGCAATGAAGAACGCCCTTAAGAAACAAATCGGACGCCTCAGATCCCGCATCGCTAGTAGAGACTCGTCTCCTTCAGACGTACCCAACACGCAACCCAGTACGATCCCCAGCGGCTTGAACATTCTTCCGACTCAAGCCAATAACACCGACGCTCTCACTCTCGAGACACAGCACACAGATTCAGATCTGACCGAGATCACAGGCCCTCTCGGGCCACGCTCCGACAGCTCGAGTGTTGCTAACACGCAGATGAAAGCTTTGGATATTGCCCACTTCATGCAGGACGTTGACCCAGACCTTATGGAGAAATTTGGACGATTTAGAATTCTCGTCATCGGCAGGGTGAATGCCGGCAAGACCACCATCCTTCAAAGAATCTGCAACTCGACCGAACATCCGGAGATTTACGACGATCAGGGGAAAAAGGTAGGTTGAACGAGCTGGGATATGCTACGTGCTAATGCTGTCGATGTCTGATCAGCTTAATATCGTGATCGAAGGGTCCAGGGAGGTGAGTGTCATAGCTACTGTGAATGTCACCGAGGTGTCTTTGCGAGCCATGTTGCCTTGGACAGCGTGGGATCCACAACATCAATCATGAAATGGTTTTCAAAAGCAACAAGAGATTTGTTTTCCATGACTCTCCCGGATTCGAGGCTGGCCATGAGGATGCATTCGAGAACATGAAAAAATTCATAACGGAGCACGCAAATACCACTTTCCTCAAGAAGCGGATCCATACCATATGGTGAGTGTGTATAGTGTGTTGGGTTCTAACTACTACCTTAGTATGAGCAGGTACTGCATCCCAATGGACGAATTTCATCGTGCCATCACTGCTGCAGAGGAAATGTTTTTTAATAAATGTGATACCAACAATGGTGATGATTTCTTGTTCATGATGATTTCTGGACTGATTAGTTTGGGTGCTAGTGCCAGTTGTGGTGCTATTCACTAAATGTGATGCTCTTGTATCAGAGGCATTCCAGCCTGACGACCTACTACTGCCTCTAGATGATCAACTTATGAGGCAGCAGAAGTGTGCTGAAGAGATCTTTGCCAAGAGAGATTTATGGGGGGATCTATGCAAGATGAAATTTCCTCCACAGGCATCTGTAAAACTGGAGAGTGTGTACATTTATGCTCTCATCTCTATTCCATTCTATTGATTATATTACCAGACATGGATACATCTGATGCTGGATGTAACATGTTGTTGGAACAAACTACAGCTGTATTGAATGATGAATCATTGCAGATGTTGTTGATTACAGCACAAGAAAAAAACATTCTACTATGCATTGAGTATGCAGTCAAACAGTGAGTGAACCAGCCTTTGGATACAAAAGATATATATATATATATATATTGATGCCATAAAGTGTCTTGGTGCCTTATGCTGAGCTCAGGAGCTCTCAGAAGAAAGATGTTGATCTGGGTGAGGCATTAGCAAGTTGGTTCCCACACACAAAGGTGAGATTTGAGTTGGTATAAATGATTTTCAGATAAAAAATTGATGATATGCTTGGATGATATTAATGAATGGTTAGGTAATTATTATGACATGAAACTGAAAAAGTCCTAACTCATTGATTGATTTATTCTCTTCATGAAGAGAGTATGTGACATATTATGCATTAGAGTCATGATAAACTTACATGCCTTATCATATTGATAGCATGTAAGTGGTGTATCAAGCCAAATACATTCATTATAACCTATTCTACTGCTTGTGCATTAATAGCAGGTGAGCAATCTAATGGAGACTTGGAAGAGTGTTACTGATGAATTTATGAATTTAATTGTTTTGAATTAAAAGGGAGTAAGTCATATGAAATATATATGACTCACCATCTTATTAATGGATTTATTTTATTTTGTTGCTGTCCTTTTGACTGTTAGGCAGTAAGTGATCTGACATGCAGTGTTTGGGAGTGTGGCTGATGCATTAATATTTGTATCATATGACATGATAGGGAGTAAGTGATCTGATTACATCTGAAAGACACAAAAATAAGAGTTTCATATGTGTTCCTGCAACTATGATTGGATGTAAAGAAAGTAAGTGGTATGTGGGTGAAAGAAAAAATGTGATTTTATTGACAAGATTATATTCATCTTGATGATTGCTATTTCAACAATAGTTTGTGGGTGCTCAATTGTCCATTTTAAGGCTCAGTATTGATCATAGGCCTGTGTGCTGTGCTTTTTATTTATAGTTGGTGAGTATTCTGTGTCAATGTAAAATC
>JBBPNR010000603.1:0-20394 GCA_038091015.1 Boletus vermiculosoides
CCAGGATTTCAAGGTGTGGATTACTGCAAGGAGTTCCCTGTCATAGATGTTGTAATTTCATTCTGCTGGGAAGAATGATTGGGAAAGGTAGGAGTAGGGATGTCAGTCTCCGTTAGAGTCAGTCTATAGAAGGATGGCCCCAGAGGCAAATTTTGAGGTGTTGGTGGCAATGACAAAGGAGGCAGAAAGATTAGAAAGGTGGAGGACAGGTTTTGAAAGGAATAGGGCTTTTAGGTTGTCAAAAGCTTTCTGGCAGGAGGAAGACCAATCCCAAGGAAGGTTTTTCTTGGTTAGGTCGATAAGGGGACAGGCGATGTTTGAGTAATTGGAGATAAAGCAACAATAGAAGTTGGCAAACCCTAGGAAGGATCATATGTCCTTCACTTTGATAGGGGTAGGCCACTTGGCGATTCCATTGAGTTTCATGGGGTCCATGGCAAGTTTGCCTGGTTTGACGATCATTCTGAGGTATTCCACCTCATCAGTGGCAAAGGTGCACTTCTTGAGTTTGAGATGGAGATCAAGCTCCATCATTTGTTCAAGAACATGTTTTGTTCGTTCTTTGTGGGTCTTGTGGTCGGGGTAGAAGATGAGGAGATCATCCATGTAAATGACAAGCCATCCTTCAGCAATCATATCACGGAAAGAATCCTTCATAAACTGTTGGAAGGTGGCAGGAGAGTTGGTGAGACTGAAAAACATGATGGTGGGTTCATAGAGGCCTTTGTAGGTAATGAAGGCAGCTTTCCATTGGTGACCATCCTTGATTTGGACATTGTTATATCCCCATTGAACATCAAACTTGGTAAAGACTTTGGTGCCTCATAGTTTGTCCATGAGATTGGAGACGAGAGGGAGAGGGTAAGCATCTTGGATGGTGTGTTCGTTCAGGTACCTGTAGTCCTGGCAGGGATAAAGGTCACCATTCTGCTTTTTTACGAAGAAGAAGGGAGCAGCTTGGGGAGAATTGGAGGGACAGATTTTTCCAGATGCAAGGTTTTTGGTGAGGAAGGTTTTGGTGGCCTTTTTTTTGTCAGGGAAGAGAGGGTAGACTTTCCCTATTTTCAGGGTGAAGGATTTGTCAAGGTTAATTTTGTGGTTGTAAGGATGGAAGGGGGGAATGTGGTCCGTGGCTTCTTTAGAGAAGACAGGGGTGAATTGTTGATATTCGGGGGGAAGAATAGGTTTGGGTTTGGCCTTTTTGGCTTCCATGGCAAGTGTGGTGGTGGTGGTTAGTTTGGCGATGAGGGGGGAACCTCTGGGGATGAAATGGTTGTTACAATGAATAATTTGTTGAATGGCCCTATTGTCAAGGGCACAGTTGATGAATTGTTTCTCTGTTTCTCGTTGTAGGTATTTTTTGAGGTGGTAGTTTGGAACAGAGTCAATGTTAACATGACGAGGTTGACAAGGAGAGAGTTTATAGTAAACAGAATCATGTTGTTTAGAGTCAGAGGAGTGGGATAGGTAGAGGTCTTGGGATTGGTTGGTGGATTCTTCAATGAGAAGGGTTTGGGTGGATCAGTCAATGGTAGGGTTGGTGGATTTCAACCAGGAAAATCTGAGGATAAATTTTGTTGGCTGCAGGCCATAACATAGAAGGTCACTTGGTGGACAATTCCATTGAATGAGGCAAAGACTTCACAGGGAATTTTATGTCACCATTCTTATTGTGCAAAGAATCAGCATTTCTAGCATGTAGGGGTTCTTTTAGTTTTATAACAGGGAGTTGGTGTTTCTTGACAAAGTCCCAGTTGATACAGGAAATATCTGCACCGCTGTCTACAAGGGTGGAGGATTCAACGGTTTGAAGAGTATGTGAAGGTACGATGAGTTGAATAGGGATCTGCATAGATTTCATCATAGATTGTACAGTTACAGCACACAAGGAAGGGGGGAAAGCCTGCGTCGATTGGGTTTCCCTATTTAAAAATATCCATATTTGAAAAAGAAATTCTTTTGACATTTACTTCATCGTTATCTTCTTCAACCTCTTCAAGGCTAGGAAGGGTTTCTTTTTCTTCAACTATTTGTTGGACTTTCTTCTCAAAATGTTTCTTTGAGAAGGCAGTACAGGCATTGCTAAGGTGACTGGATTTTTGGCAGTGGAAGCAGAGTTTTCTTTCAATACATCTCTTCCTTTCATCAGGAGTGAGTTTGGATATTTTGATTACATCGACATCCATGGTGTTGGGATCTCTCGGCTTAGAGGGGGAGGACATTGAGGAGAAGGAGTGGTAGGCTGTTTGGTAGGGTTTGGAGCTTCATCGAGCGATTTCATTGGCTCATTCCCATTGAGTTTGGAAGTGAATGGCTTTGGCATACCATTCAGTGATGGTGGAGGGGATGGCATCCATGGTCATGATTCTTTTCATGAGAGGAGGGGGAATTCCTGTGGAGAAATACCCAATGAGGACATTTGGGTCGGTGATTCCTGCTCTTCCAGCATAATTCTGGAATTCAAAAATGTATTGGTTCAAGGAAGGGGAGAAAGTTCCATTTATCCCTTTGGTCATTCTCTGGGTGGAGAGCCAAGCAATGGCATTGCCAGTGATGTCTTTATGTTCAAAGGATTTCTTGAATCCAGTGATGAAGTCTGTGAAGGTTCCTAGGTTGATAGCGGTCCCAGTGATGCATTTGGTTCGAAAGATGGTTGCCCAGATAAGAGCGGGTCTGGTGGTCATGTACAAGAGGGCAAAGGTGACTTGTTTGTCATCATCCTTATAGGTGTGTTTGTTTACGTGGAGGTAAAACTGAACAGTGTGGAGCCATTGGAGGGTGGTTTTGAAGGAACTGTCATATTTCTTAGGGGTAGCAATGTGGAGTTCAGTGGGTTTGTGAGATATGGTTGGTGGTGGGATGTGTGAAAAAGAAGGTGGAGGGGGAGCTCAGGGAAATGGTGGTGGGGGAGGTGGCAGTGGGAGTGGAGAAGTAGGATGAGGAAGAGAGAAGAGGGGTCTGGAGATTGTAGGTGTAGGAGAGGGTAGGATTGGTTGTCGAGGGAGGTATAGTGATGAAAAGAGATTGTGAGAGAGATCTACAATCTTGTCTTGATCTTCAAAGAAAGGGAGTTCTAGGTTGGGGTCAGAGTCAGGAGACAGTTCTCCTTGCTCAGAGTTCAAAGGTTCAGAGTCTTCGCCTGGAGGTCCACACCACCAACAAGAGGTCAAGGATGGGAGCTAAGAGGAAATGGTGGAAGACTATAGTGAAGGTAGCTTCAGACTAAAGTTAGACCTTTTGTTACAACTAGCCCAGGTAGGGATAGAAGTAGACTCGGTCTTTCAAAGGTATTGTCTTCATAGGACTTCTACAAAGATAGAGGAGTTACAGGACCCCTGTAACGATGAAGGTAATTGAGGAGCATTGACTCAAAAGTACAATAACAACTTAGAGAGCAAAGATTCAAGGACAAGGTTGTGGTTATACTGAGTAGGTCTAACTTGAAGATACAAGTAGAGCTACAAGGGTTTAAATAGACAAAGAGAAGATGAAAAACAAACAAGGGAAAATAGAACTTCATAGAAGGTGAAAGATTGTTTAGTAAGAACAGGCTGACTGATGATGGAATGTTGTAGAAGGTGATGAAAAGTAAAGATTAAGTCAGCAAGAAAAGGTAAGAAAATAATTTGGTAACAGCAGTGTTTGAACAATGTTACCAGTAGATGACAATGGAGTATCATGGTGGCAGTTTGAGAAAGAGAAAAGAATAAACTGGATGACAATTCATAACAGATCCACAACCTTATTGACATGGTTCATCACGACATCTGACAAGTTCCAACACCATCTTGTGGGTCTCTAAGCTTGTTCAATATGCTGAAAATATCATCTCTTACCTTCACCTCATAATCACCATTGGCTTGGTCTACATGTCTATTCTACAAGCAGCACTTGAACCTGTGCATACACAATCCCATGTTCCCATCACAGGACACTCCACTATATGAACTGAACTGGTAAAACAGACCAAATAACTCATTTGATATGTATATTGTCTGAGAACTACATATATAGTCATCAAATTTCTGCAATCTTTGTGATGAGTTTGAAGAAGCCTGGGCCTCTGTTTGCATGGTAAATGAGTCCAAGTCCCATGTTTGTTTCTATTTATGACAGAGGCTGCTGGCTGTTTGAACACACTTGAAGATCACCTGGTGGCATTAACAACTATACCAATGCTTCAAAATTCCAATGAAGTGTGTGTATGGAGTCATTCTTTTGATGATGCCAGTGCCTTTACAAGACACAAGAAAACCTGTCAAAAAGGAAAGAAGCACCTGGCAAGTGCTCTCAGGCAGGCTAAAGAAAACCATCTCCACAACTTAAAGAAGTGTTGTACCAAAAGCACCTTCTCAGCAGAATTCTTTTCAAACAATGTTCAAGAAAAAGGTGCACACATGGTCAATCAATTCATGGTTTTAGACTCATTCAAACAACAGGCATGTGTCGCAGTAATTAGTGGCTACTAGGGGTAGTACATCTTCTGAGTTATAGTCTAGTCTGACCTCAGCTGTGAATCATAGCAAAGAATGCAATTCAGGGCATAATGAAGAAGTACGTATCCTGTTATGTCTTCAATTTATGAGCAATGCAAATGTTTGATTCCTTGGTGACACTTTAGGCTGAAGATGATACACTGCTACCATTGTCTCTTCATCAGGATCAGTGAGTCAACCGCTGACTCCCAAAACATTTTAGGGATATGCTCCCTGAACTTCCTTTACCATTACCTCCAAACAATGCAGTGGTGCAGCCTGAACTTCCTGCCAGTGCAAGTTCAGGCTCTCATCTTTCCATTCTCCTCCAATTCAATCAACTCCATAAGACCCAGTGAGCATGCAAAACCAACTTCCCCTGATGCATGACTATACCATCATGGTTGCCCAAGTCAACTTATTTGGATTATTCCACATATATGATAACAGCTCCACCCCTACTGATAATCCTGAGGATCAGATCAGAAGTAACCTACCTCCAGTACCTGAATCAGAAGTTGCTGCACCTGGGGTTCCTGGGTTGTCCAATTCTGGAAATTCTTTCCATCTATATCTGAACAAAAATTCATGGCTTCTTGGTAATTGGTATTGGAATCACGGTGTCCAAAAATCCAAGAGGGGCTTTGAAAGCCTCATTAAAATAATTGGATGTACTGACTTCTGTCCTGAGGACCTGCATCACACTAACTGGACTTCAATTGAGTGTGAACTTGGCTGTTCAGGTGTTTGTACCACCTCCAATGGAGCACCTTCAGGCTCGAAAGATTGGTTACCCAAGGAGAATGATTGGATGCAGAGACAAATTATGATCTCTGTCCCATTTCCTTGGCATTTGCTATATCCTGGTTCTAGAAACTACACTATCTCTAATTTTTACCACTGGTCTCTACTTTTGATAATCTGCGACAAGCTCTTGGACCCTTTGTGCTGCCAGTCATTCCAGTTTGAGCCCTACCTCTTGTGGTGGAAACATTCCTCTTTGGCTGCTGACATTGGGGTCTATGTTGAACTCTTTTCCTTTCAAGCCTTTATTACAGCACACTGCCAATTATAGGACATGCCTCCAGATCCCACTACTGGTGGTTGTACCTTGCCTCAATGCATCATAGCATTGATGTGCTGGTTTGATGCCACTCAGCTTACCTCATTTAGCAACACAAAGCTATGGCCCCTATACCTCTATTTTGGAAACAAGTCAAAATACCAATGATGTACTCCAACTGCAAATCTTTGCTCACACATAGCATATTTTCAGCATATACATGTTCACAGTACATGCAGATACAGATCTAATTATTTCCCAAACTAGCTACCAGATGAGTTCAAGGACTTTTTGATGGAGCACATCAGAAGTAAATTACTAGGTGGTCATCTATTCACTCATTGTCATCGGAAACTTTTTCATGTGCAGTGGAGAGATCTGTTAGACAACAAATTTCTCCAATCATACAAACACAGGATGGTGTTTACCTGTAGGGATGGTATTAAGAGGTGACTATTCCCTTGACTCTTCATGTATTCGGCTGATTATCCTGAGAAGTACATCATGCTACCTCATCCAAAACAAATTCACAACTCAAGTCTGAGCTTCCACACACCACAGGGTACTCATTGCAAACATCCACAGCCTTGGTGGTCATCCATGCCCAAGATGCTTCATTCCAAAGGAGAAGCTGTGGAATGTTGCTACTGCAAATGACATGTTGGAATATGATGTCTTATCATGTAATGATACTACTGACTGATGTGCAAAGATCACATCAGCATGCCATTTGATTTACAAGGAACAATATGTTGTTGATACTCCTCAAGTTGAGGCACTTCTAAAGCCTGAATCCCTGGTACCAACAATAGTAGCTGTTTTCTTGCTGAGATCAACCACAATAACAGTAACTTCTTGATTTAGAATTCATTTTCCAAAGACTAGGCTGAACTGGATTTGATTTTTTTTCTTATGCTTGTTGTTGACTTGTTACATGAATTTGAGCTTGGCATTTGGAAAGTGATTTTTACCCACTTACTTCACATAGTGCACAATCAAAAGAAAGACTTGCTGGCTGAACTCAACCACCAGTGAGAAAGTTAACTACATTTTTTCAAAACTTGTTAACTCACCTGAAAAGTTCCTGTCAGGTGCCAACCTTCAGTTATGACATAATTCAGCATTTTCACAAGAATGTACCAGAGATGAAGAAATTTGCTGCACAAGATTTTGAAGACATACTCCAGATGGGTACTACCTTTCATTTTCCATCTGTGATGGAATCTTGCTGACAAGCCTGGAACTGGTTCAATAGTGTTCTATTTCCATCTTTTTGGAATTGCTACCAGATCCTCACAACATTTAGGTGTTGCAGCTGCTATTTGTTCTTTCCCATTGGCATGGTTTGGCTAAGCTCCATCTGCACACTGATGAAATGATACAGCTGTTGGAGCTCATGACAAAGGATCTTGGCAACTGCATTTGTGATTTTGCCTCAAATACATGTCATGCCTTTATAACAAAAGAGTTGCCTCATGAAACTGAAGCCTGACAATGATAACAAGCACAACAAAGTCAAGGCAAATCAATCCAGTCCCTGGAATCCAGAATTGCTGCAGCATCTCATGCTCAGATGCAACAACTGAAAGTATCCAACCTTCAAACCTACAAGCTGTGATGGTCATGACCAGTGATTGTGACAATGGTACTATTACAATCAGTTGTGGATGTCTATTCATTTGACCTCTTGCTGGTGGTATGGACTCCCAAGTGAAAACTCTATAGAAACCCTCAAACTCTGAACAAGAAGAACTGTCTCCTAACTCTGATCCTGACCTTGACCTCCCTTCCTTCAAAGACAGAGACAAAACCCTAGACCTCTCTCACAACCTCTTCTTATTGCTCACTCTTCCTCAACAACCAACTACACCATCCCCCACCCCCACAACCTCCAGACCACTCTTCCCCATTTCTGCTTGCGCTCCCCCACTTCCACCACCACCACCACCACCCCTGTTTCCTTGAGCACCTCCTCCACCATCTTTCCCTCACATTCCACTGCCCACTATGTCTTCTAAACCAACTGAACTTCAAATTGCTATCCCTGAGAAATATAATGATTCCTTCAAAGCCTTTCTCCAGTGGCTTCACACTGTCCAGTTCTATCTCCATGTCAACAGAGATACTTACAAAGATGATGATAAACAAGTAGCCTTCACCCTCTCTTACATGACCAAAGAAGCAGCTCTCACCTGGACAATCATCTTTCACACCAAATGTATCTTTGGAACTGCTATGAATCTTGGGACCTTCACTGACTTTGTCACTGAATTTAAGAAATCCTTTGAACATAAAGACATCACTGGGAATGTCATCACCTGGCTCTCTACCCAACAAATGACCAAAGGGAAGAATGGAATCTATTCCTCCTCTCTCAACAAATATATTTCCGAGTTCCAGAACTATACTGGAAGAGCTAATATCACCAATCTGAATGTCCTTACTGGGTGCTTCTCCACAGGGATCCCTCCCCCACTCATGAGAAGAATCATGTTTATGGACACCATCCCCCTCCATCACTGAATGGTATGCTAAAGCCATTGACATTAATGTCATCAAAGTGTCAAAACTCACTTCAAAGGAAAAGAAGAGCT
The DNA here is from genome assembly GCA_038091015.1 of Boletus vermiculosoides. Taxonomy (NCBI): domain Eukaryota; kingdom Fungi; phylum Basidiomycota; class Agaricomycetes; order Boletales; family Boletaceae; genus Boletus; species Boletus vermiculosoides. Next base: position 8,133 of record JBBPNR010000603.1, read on the forward strand.
GTATTGCAAAGAAACCCTGCTTCTGCTGCAGAAAACCCAGTCACCTTAGTAATGCCTGCACTGCCTTTCCAAGGAAACCTTTTGAGAAAAAGTTTCAACTAGTGGTTGAGGAGAGAGAGACCCTCCCCAAACTGGAAGAAATTGTGGATGACTGTGATGATGAGGCCAACATTAGAAGGATTTCCTTCTCCAACATGGATTTTTGAACAGGGAAACCTGATTGACACAGGTTTTTCCTCCTTCTTTGTGCACTGTAACTGTACAATCTACAATGAAATCTATGCAAATTCCCATTCAACTCATCATACCCTCACATACTCTCCAAACCATCAACTTTTCACCTTAGTAGATAGCAGCACTGATATCTCCTGCATCAACTGGGACTTCATTAAGAAACATTAACTTCCCCTCACAAAACTGGAATAACCCCTCCAAGCCAGGAATGCTGACTCTTCCCATAACAAAAACAGCAACATACAATATACCTGTGAACTCTTTGCCTTCCTCAATGGGATTGTTCATTGAGTAATCTTCTATGTTATGGCCTGTGGCCAACAAAACCTTATCCTAGGACTTCCTTGGTTGAAAACCACCAACCCCACTATTGATTGGTCTATTCAAACCCTCCTCATTGAAGAATCCACTGACCAATCCCAAGACCTTTATCTATTCCATTCTGCTGACATCAAATAACACAACTCTATCTATTATAAAACCCCTCCTTGCCAACCCTGTCACATTAATGCCAACTCTGTCTCCAATTACCACCTCAAAGGATACCTCCAACGAAAGACAAAGAAACAGTTCATCAACTGGGCTATTGATAAAAAAGCCATCCAATGAATTATTCATTGTGAAAACTGTTTTGTCCCAAGAGGATTCCCCCTCATTGCCAAACTAACCACCACCACTGAACTTGCCATGGAAGCTGAGAAAGCCAAACTAAAACCCGTACTTCCTCCTGAATACCAATGATTTGCTTCTGTCTTCTCAAAAGAAGACAAATCATGTCCCCCCCTCTTACCTTTACAATCATGAGATCAATCTCAATGAATCCTTCACCCCAAAAGTTGGAAAGGTTTATCCTCTCTCTCCTGATGAACAAAAGGCTACAGAAGCTTTTCTTTCCAAAAACCTCATATCTGGAAAGATTTGCCCCTTCAATTCCTGCAAGTCCCCCCCTTTTTCTTTGTAAAGAAGAAGAATGGTGATCTTCATCCCTGTTAAGATTACAGATACCTGAGCAAACACACTATTCACAATGCCTACCCTCTCCCTCTCATCTCTGACCTCATGAACAAGCTACAAGATGCCAAACTCTTCACCAAGTTTGACATGTAATGGAGATATAACAATGTCTGAATCAAAGATGGATACATGTACCAATGGAAGGCAGCCTTCATCACCCACAAAGGCCTTTATGAACCAACTGTCATGTTCTTTGGCCTCACCAACTCTCCAGCAACCTTTCAACAGTTCATGAATGACTCTTTCCATGACATGATAGCAGAAGGATGGCTGGTCATCTACATGGATGACCTCCTCATCTTCTTCCCTGATCCAAAAACCCATGAAGAACAAATGAAATGTGTCCTCAAATGAATAATGGAACTCCATCTCCATCTCAAACTAGAAAAATGCACCTTTGCCACTGATAAAGTGGAGTACCTTGAAACGATTGTCAAGCCAGGCAAGCTTGCCATGGACCCTGTAAAACTCAATGGAATCACCAAATGGCCCACTCCAGCCAAGGTGAAGGATGTACACTCCTTCCTTGGGTTTGCCAACTTCTACCAATGTTTCATCCCTGACTACTCTAATATCACTTGCTCCCTCATCAACCTAACCAAAAAAAATCTTCCCTGGAACTGGTCTCCCTCTTGCCAAAAGGCTTTTGACAACCTGAAAGCCCTTTTCCTCTTCAAACTCATCCTCCACCTCCCTGACCTCTTCATCTCTTTTGCCATTGCCACTGATGCTTCCAAATTTGCCTCTGGAGCAATCCTTCTTCAGACCAACAAAAATGGTGACTGTCACCCATGTTCCTATCTCTCCCAATTATTCTCCCCTGCCAAATAAAACTATGATATCTATGACAGAGAACTCCTAGCTGTCATTCATGCCCTCAAATCCTGGCAACACTATCTCCATGGATCCTCTTTTTCCATCCAAGTCTTCACCAATCACAAAAACTTCACCTACTTTCAAAAACCCCAAAACCTTAACAGATGACAAGCCAATGGCTCCTTGACCTGGCCAACTTTGATTTCAAAATGATCCATGTCCCTGGATATCTCTTCGCAGGATCCAACACCCTCTCTTGTTGCCCCAATCTCTTACTCCCAAATTTCTTGGAAAACAATGAAGTTACTCTCCTCCCTCCCTCTCTTTTTATCAACCTCATTGACTCTGCCCTTCACAATCTATGGATGGAGACATTCCCCCCACTTTCCACTGTCAACTCTTGGACTGGCAACATCTCAATGGTGTCCTCACCTACCAAGGACAAATCTATATCCCTGCAGACAACTCCCTCCAACACTCCATCCTCAAACAATGCCATGATCATGAAACAGCTGGCCACCTAGGTTACCAGAAAACCCACCAGCTTGTCACTGCAGAATACTGGTGGCCTGGCCTCACTTCTTATGTCCAAAAATGTATTGAAGGTTGCTCCACCTGTCAACAAAACAAGGCCAATACCCATCTCACTCTCCCCCCTCTCTCTCCTATTAGATTCACCTGCACTCAACCCTTCCAACAAATCTCCTGCAACTTAATCACCAGCCTTCCCCTCTTAGGAGGCTTTGACACCCTTTTGGCCATGGTTGACCATGGGCTTACTAAGGGGGTAATTCTCTGCCCTACCAAGAACACCATTACTGCAGAAGGGATCACCACCCTTTTTTTCCACAAAGTCTACCTTCATTTCAGACTCTTCAATAAAGTAATCTCCGATCAAGGTCTCCAATTTGCATCTTTTTTTGCAAAAGAGCTTGGAAAACTCCTAAATTATTATGACCTTTCTCTCTCCACTGCTTACCACCCCCAATCTAACAACAAAACCAAATGAGTCAACCAAGAAATCGAGACCTATCTCTGAATCTTTTGCAGAAATCACTCTTTCTCTTGGTCTGACACCATCTCCCATGCCAAATTTGCACATAATCACTGCCCCCACTCTGTCACCAACCAATCTCCATTCTATCTCATGATGGGATATGAACCCTGTGTGATTCCCTCAGTAATCCCTGAATCCCCCCTTTCTGCCATTGAATCTAGAATCTGATAGCTAACTGCTGCTTGAGATGAAGCCCTAGCTTCCCATGAACTCACTTGCCAAGTAATGGCATCCTGTACTTGACACTATTTCTCTCTGTTTAAGAAAGAAGACAAAATCTGGCTTGAAGCCAGGAACCTAAAACAATCTATTGTCAACCCAAAATTCACCCCTAAAAGAGAAGGACCCTTTACCATCACAAAGATCTTATCTTCCACTACCTATCAACTCCAACTCCCTAAAATGTGGAGAATTCACCCTATCTTCCACACTTCCCTCTTATCTCCCTATTGAGAGAACCCCATACACAAACCTAACTTCCCTGCTCCATCACCTGATCTTATTGGTGGAGAAGAAGAATACAAAATTGACCATATCTTACGCCACCAAGAACTCCCTTCCTCCTGCTCCTTCCTGATCCAATGAAAGAGATTCTCTGCTGAAAAAGACTCCTGGGTGCCCAAGCTGGATCTGAAACATGCAAAATCTGCCCTCCTAGATTATACATAAAAACCACCACCATGCCACCTTTCCTTCTTCCTCATCCCCACAATAAACTCCCAAACAAACCTATTATGCCTTGTACTGACTGCCCCTCTGTTTCTCCTCCTCTTGTTTCCATTTCTATCTCTTCTCCTTCTTCTATTACCTACTCTTCCATCATCGTTGACAACATCTCTCATTCTATCACCCCTGTCTCCAACCCCACCCCCACATCTCCCACTGTATGGCTTTCCACTGTAGAACAACAGTCTTCTTCTTTTGAGGAACCAATCCATCCTGTCCTTATCCTATCTGTAGATGTTCCTATGGCTGCTCACTGGATGAGGAATGAACTTGCTGACACCAATGTAGTTGAGCACATCTCCTCCTTCATTGTAGATTCCAGGCTAGCCCTCCCCATCTCCTCCCATCTTCACCTTGCTTTCCCCCTTTATGTCCTTTACCAAGTCTTTCTTCAGAACAAGAGGCTTCACCTGTTCCATGTCAGACCTACCTCTACTGCAGAACTTGCCCTACATCCCACCCTTCTTTCTGACATTCACCAACAACTTCAAAGTTCCTTGATTGTTGCCATGCCCAACTGGGAATGGACAAATTCCTTGTTGATCTAGATAGGTATTGCAAGGACCAGATTACTGTCAGAAGAGAAATGAGGAAAGCTGCCAACCTCATCCACACCCTCTCTGCCTCCTCCTATCCCCTTCTTCCTGAAGAGGAACATATCCTAGAACAAACTGAGGCCTATTGGACAGGTGCCAATGGATCCACTCCCCTTTTACCCAACCACCCCCACTTAGGCAATGGCATGGGTATACCCCAGGGTATCAGTGGTCTGACCCACACCCCCATACCCACAATAGGTATGTACCCATGGCTGTGAATATGGGTATTTGCTGTGGGTCATGCACATTAGATCCTGGACCAGACCCATGGTGGGTAACACCCATAGATATTGCATAGACTAGGATACAACTGTACAAAACTATTGTGTAGCCTAAGGTATAATAACACTGTTCCAAATATCATCTAAAGATAGCAGTTGATGAAACAGATGTGTTAACTCAAGATGATTGGCAGCTCAAATTCAGAAATGTCACCTTCAGAGGCAAGTGCAATAGTGGCCATGGCACTGCTCCATTAGCCAAGCCACAACTTTCCAAATTAGGAAGGCACATGTATGCTGCAATCCCTGGACTCTACAGATCTTGACAACACTACTATAGATTTCTACATTTCTCAACCACCAAGCACTTAGATATTCAATATATTTTGAATTCACTCATAAACAATATATTCTAAATACCCATGGGTACTGCAACCAATACCCACCTCTAATCCATGACCCATGTAGGATGGGATACCCATGCAATTGCCTACCTGTCATATAAGTTGGAGTTAAACAGCTACAGATACCCACTCATACCCAATATCCACCTTTGGGGGTATGGGTATGAGTATGGATATTAGGAGGGCAGACCCACACCCATACCCACATGGTACCCATACCCATGCAATTGCCTATCCCCACTATAACGAGACTTGCCATTAGTGTCACAAACTTGGATACTACTGAATTAGCTGCAACTCTTAATGCCCCACTTGCCTTGTTGGGGGCCAGGTCATGTCCAAGTTTGCTGTCCTCTATGGTGTACCCCCAGGTCTCCTTTAACCTCTCTATTTTCTAGAGAATTTCATGCTTGTTGTGGGTCTCATCATTTCTTCTCTTCTCAAAAGCTTATTCGCTCTATTCCCCAGCCTTGGATGAGAACCACCCAACCTCATCATCCTTCATCTCCTCCTCACCCTCACTCCCCTCTTGATCATGGAGATGATCTCTATAATGACCATGCATAGGGAAACATCACAGGTTCTCCTGGACCCTCTTCTCATGACCTATTTTGATGTCCTTTGTTGATGACTTAGAATCTACTATGGGAGTAATGTTATGATCAGTTGTGGATGTCTATTCCTTTTCTTTTCTTCTTTCACCAATACTTCTCTTTGATATGCCAATCTCTGTTATCTCCAAATAACTCCATTCAAATGCTGCAATTATTCTTTTATTGTTTCCCCTTCTTTGCTGATTTAATCTCTTCTTTCCATCACCTTCCATGATATTCCATCATCAGTCAGCCTCTTGGTTACCAATAGTTCTTTGACATTCTTCTATGTTCTACTTTTCATCTCTCTTTCTCTATTTAAACCCTTGTAGTTCTACTTTTGTCCCTAAGTTAAACCTATTCAGTGTAACCCATACCTTGTTCCTTGAACCCCTTGAATCTCTCTAAGTCATTGTTGTACTTTTGAGTCAACACTCTTCATTTTACCTTTGTCATTGTAGAAGACCAATGTGATTGTCTTTCAAAAGACTAAGTCTACTTCTATCCCTATCCAGGCTAGTCATAACAGGTACATGAAGTGTGACTGCCTTGTGGTATTCTCTTGTACCAAAGTACCAAAGGCTTATCAATAGCCTACAACTTCTAGGGGCAAGGGTGACTAGGGAGGAGATCTGTTATAGTTGAGGAGATCCCATATTCATTTTCTTCTTCTCCTCCTCCTTGTCAACTCTCGACTCCTCTCCCTTCAACCCTCTTGCCACCTTCCCACCCTGACCATCCTGGCTCCTCACTCTTCACTGAGATCTTTGCCAATCTCCAAGAATATCACATTCCCTCTTCCATGTGGGCCGACCTTCTAGATGAGTTGCTCTTCGAGCAATGAGGCCCTGCCTCATCACCTCTGGCTACCTCCACCTACATTGCCTCTGGAACTCTCCCTTCTCTTATTTCATTTACTTCCTCTGATTCACACAGACTCACATAGACACTGCCTTCTATGTACATCGCCTTCTTTTTACAGCAATGTGTATCCCCTTATATCCTTGTTTACATCTCACGTGCTATGTGACACAACATATCTGTTACCTTATTTATCTTTAGAGCTCTGATTCCTGCCCTAAAGCATGCACTATATATATTAGAGTCTGCCTGTACCTACTTCTCTCTCTAACCTTGATATACACTTATTTGTGTTGTCAACTTGTTCTTTGAGATCCCCTCCCTCATGCCTCTTTCACCTCTGCTCCATCCTCTACTCTTCCAACTCTGGGCCAGTCCCAGTACTATTGACTTTGGTCAAGCTGTTCACCCTTAACTCCTCTGTGAAGTTGACCTAGAGTAGGAATGAGATAACATGTTACATGAACATATACCATTGTTACACCAGTCATAACAAGATCTCTAGTAAGGTGATGGCAAGTAGAGCCAAGTAGATGAAGTTGGGTGACCTTGATCTAGGTAGTGTCTGTCAATGCCTAGGGTGACAACATAAAGGTCAGGTCCTCTGTGTGGGAGTTGAGAAACAAGAGCTGAGCCAACATCAGTGAGATGTGGTCATTGAAGGAGAAGACTAGAGTTCATCAAAGAAGGAGGTGGAGGGAAAGGTGATGGCAAGAGCAAGCAAGAGGGAATTGCAGGGAATGGATAATGATAATCACAAGAGTGCACTATAAGGTAGACCTTGGAGTGTAGATCAAGGTTAGAAAGAAAGAGGTGTTAGAGAGAGCTCTAACTTGTATACCCCAGCCATAAGGGCTTTAGGGCAGGTATATTCTAATCTGGCAATAACCAAATATAGTAAGAGACCATCTAAAAGGGGAAACCCAGCATCAGTCTAGTAGGAACAATAACTGGAAAGAAAGGAGGGCTCTTCCATGGGAAAGTCATGAATGCAAGAATATATTGTGGGAATTATTGTGGCACAATGTGTCCTGATGGCATATGGGTGGTCATATGACCATAGTGAGGTCAGGGTGTGACATGAGGAGAGGGGTGGTGTTGGAATAGTCCAGGGGGACAATTCATGGAAGATCTGGGAAAGATTCAGGATTGGGTAGCACAGGAGGACAGCTGTGCATAGAGGCACTATGGGAAGGCAGTGCAAGGAGGCAGAGTCCAAGGCTGTTGCAAGACGCATCGCATTGAGGATAAACAAGTGTGAGGATGCACAAGTCCAGTGGTGGAGATAGTCACATGAAGGGCATGAGGTTGTGGAAAGAGAAAAAGACCAGGGGTGCACCAGAATTGTAACACGAGCTCCATGCCCTGACAGATTACCCAGCCCATATTAGAGTGTATGATACCACAGATTCCTATTCAACACAAGCTGTAAGTACCCTGACTAGTTGCTGTCACATTGTAAATCACTTGACTTTGATTTTGTGCATGTAGGGGGAACTTGAGTACTGCACAAGTAAAAGCCGATTTACCAGAACCAGCTGGAAGCATTATGTACAGCAGATGGCTTCCATCAAGCAACAGCAAGCTTACCTCCACCACATTCATATGAAACATGCTGTGCTCCATCTGGCAGACCCTCTATCCAATATCATTGGCCAGTCTCAGAAATTTCTGGAGGTTCTCACAAGACTTGTGCAAACCAACCTCAGAGATCTCACTACTAGGGTAAGTCCAAGCCCCCATCCTTGCTTATCACCAAACTTATGGAGACTCACAGCCTGGAATTTTGTCTTCAAGCTCAAGATTCACATTCTTCCCTGTATCACAGTGATCCACCAGGACTCAGCCTCAGAAGCTATTCTAGAGCATGCTGTTCCTTCAAACAACTTGGGGGTACTGGCACTGAGCTTTCAGATGTTGATGCTCACCTCCATTTATCACAACTAAACCACATACTGTTCAACAGAGACAAGATTTACCATCATTGCTTACTTTGCCTCAACTACTGTATACCACTTACAACTTTCAATGTGACTTTGATACCATCAACCCCTATGCAGATAATCAGGACATTATGATGTTGTCTAATCTGGATGGCAACCTTCACCTGTTTTGTTATGTTCATGTGCTAGGAAATTTTCCACACTGATGTCATATTCACTGGGCCAGAATCAAAGGATTTTTGGTCATGTCAGATCGAATTCTTATGGGTATGATGGTTTGAAATTGTACAGGACCATAGTGCAACCCTCAGATGCAAGCAATGTTCCCTGGATAGGGTTAGATTCCTTCCAATGGTCAATGAGGATGCATTTGGCTTTGTTGATGCTGTGGATGTTCTCAGAGCCTGCCTGTTATCCTGTCATGCACAGATGGCTGACTCCAACCTGGCGGGGCTTTGATGTCTTGCTGCACAGGTGATGCAGACAATTGGAAATACTATTATATCAATCAGTGAGTCTGAGTCGGATTCATGTAAATCACTCACTAAATATGTTGCTAGTTTTGCTGATCATGACATGGTCATGCATTATCACTTTGGACTTGGTATTGGACATACATACTCGCACACCATGGCCCCACCACATCCAAGTCAGCAACTGTCTTCCAGTACTTGTGATATAGAGAGCAACATCAATGACTTAGAATGGTTAACTCAGCCAGACTCTGAGTCTGTGCCATTGACTCCAGATGTATCTGACCTCAAGTCTGAGTCAGACAAGGAGTTTGGAACATCCAAGTCCAAGTCCAAGTCTATTTTAGGAGTTACACAGACATGCATGGATGGAATGACTCAGATCGGTGTAAAACTGCTATAAAGCCTCCTGGAAGGAAGTTCCTCCAGTCGGGTTAATAGCAAAAGAAAGTATATAAGAAGGGTACAAATCGTTCAACCCTAAAGGAATTCGAAGAAGAGCAGCAACAAAGAGAAGGATAATGCTTCAACATTAGAGATTCCGGACATATTCTGGAAATAAACATAGTATTGGATTAATCAGATCAGCAGTGAAGGTGTTGGCAGTGGAAACATGTCAAGAACTCAGACAAACACTTAGAGGAATAGCACTGAGGATCAGGAAAGATGCATTCCAAATGCTAAGTAGAGCACTTTATAGTCTGGAGTTAACTGGAAATTAAGCATTAATATAACTAAAAAAAAGAGGATACATAAAGGAATAGAAGGTAAACATGACAGTATACATTGTAAGGAAGGAAATCCAAGCACCAAACCAAGATATAATGCCCAAGGCAGATATAAAGGCCAGAAAAGGAGTGTAGGCCATTCAAAATGAAGTCCAAAGTAAGTAGTGAGACAAAGTGGAAGTTCTGAAGGTTGGAAGAGCACTGGGCAGTGGGGAAGAGACTATGGGTGAATTGGAATAATGTACAAAGTATTTTAGGATGATGGAGGAGAGGAGTTCACCTCATGTGTGTGCTCAGGTAATGTAGGATCTCTATATTGGGACACAGTTACCTTTAATGAATATGAGTTCTAGGGACAATGTAGACATGGAATCTGAGGAATACAGGTTTCAAGTCAGTATAGAATATGTCCAGTAGCTCACATATACACCAGGAGATAAATCTCAATACACCTACTAAACAAGTCTGTGGCCTGGGTTGCTGGTGCCAGTGAGAGTGAATAATTGCAACTTTAGATCATATGTTGTAGATCAACAGATTCACTCAACACACTCAAGTTTATGACCAAGCAGAAACCATATTACCTGGTAGATGTGGTCAAGGTGCTTGTGACTGGGAGGTAATCAGCCCTCAAGCTATTTTTCATGTGCAAACATATCACATGAGGTTGATAGTTGCAGTAGTACTATTACTAGTACACACTGCTCTCATGCCACATCAGTTACCACCTCCTCCCCTTGACAACAATGCTCAACATCATGATCACTCCCATTTCCTGTCCTTCCAGCTCACATACTATTTCATGTTCATCATTCTATGTCACTCAAATACCTGTCTGTGCTCAAGATCATCTTCCTGCTCCTCTCAGCACTCCCTCTCTATCAACAACATGCTCTCAAAGCATTCACCAATAACCACCCTCCCAGAACCTTCATACCCTTTCTAGGCACTCATACAGCCAGATGATCTCACTCTTGCAACAACTCCATTTATTTTTTTCTCTTGTGCTTCCTCTGAGTCGGTAGCTGCACCCTCTCCCTTTGCACCTGATTCTTAGGTCCCTTGAATACCAACATGTCTCTCAATCCTCCTTCCAGGGATCCCACATCTCACTACCACCATCATTCATTGTTCTCAAACTGCCACTAATTGGTGAGCATGGATGGGGTTCTTTTGATCACCAGCTTAACTGTGCTTCAGAGTTCTCAGGCATGAATGACAGCAATATTTGTTACCCTTGATGGTGTATGGCAATGATGCCCATAAGTCCTCATTCTTCTTCCAGATATCTTTCTTATTGTCTTGTAGACATGCCATGTAACATGCACTGTAGTCTCAACACACAATGAGAGCACTACATCTTGTCCAATCACCCACTCAAACCCCCATCCAAAGGTCCATGACTTGGAATGTCCAACTCAGACTAACTCCGAGTCCATGGAATGAGAATCTATTGATTTTGAGTCTGTGTTATTGACTCTGGATGTATCTGACCTCAAGTCTGAGTCAGACAAAGTCTCAACCTCAAGAACAATAGAGCAAATGTGCTGCTTTTAATCATTTGATGTGAGTACAGTCCTATCACTTTTAACATAATCCTCAGAAACTTTTGTAGCAAGGAGAGGCAGATTCCTTGGTCCACAATATTCTATATGCTCTCATTCCCCCCCTCTCATGGCTTCAACCTCATTGGCCCCCACTACTCATTCAGTGGCAATGGCCCAGAGGCACTGGTGAAAGTCTTGCAATGATGAGTTTGATAAGGATGACAATGACTTCTTTTGGCTTGTAATCATGACTGGAGATATCACTGATGCCACAGCAAGATGATTTGTTATGTCAGCAGCACATTGAGTTGGTTTCAGAGGTGTCATGATGACTCAAGGATCCAGGTGTCCTGCTAGAGCCTGTCTTAAACCAGAGGTTGAGCAAGATTTTCCCTTCTCAACCTTGTTGCTACCCACATCAGGCACCTTGAAATGTATTGCGCAACAACTTCAAACTACTTAGACTTGAATTTATTATCATTGTGCTCACCCCCTCACCCCCTTACAATGTGCCTGAGCACCTTGAGCAGATGACCATAGCTCCATCCTGCCTATTTACCATTGTGGGCATGGAAGTATTGGTATGTTTGACCTGGGATTCATGCATGTCCAATCATGACATTATCTTATCTTTATCCTTACTGTCAGCCCTCGTGCCTTGCACATGCTACTGACACTTGCCTCACCCTGTCACTCCATGTGGGTCTGAGTCAGTGCAGCCAAATAGTGGGATATCTGCTTATTTGTCCATGCATCTCAGACATGCTGATCTATGTTGGCATCAGGCTGCTGGTGGAACAAAATCTGTGCAAAAAGAAGCCAAAGATCACTGACACAAACTTGACCAAATCATATTGTGAAGAATAGCAAAGAGTAGGGCATAAAAATGATGTACATGTTAAACAGCTGGGCAGGGCAGCTGGAATCCGATGTCAGAAACTAAAATTGGATGCCTACAATGTACAGGCTACATACCTGGAGTCCGATGTCAGAAACTAAAGAGAACTGACATGGGACTCGCAGGCTCTATAGGACGAAGCAAAAAC